>LXPE01000074.1:0-11416 GCA_001664025.1 Hanseniaspora valbyensis NRRL Y-1626
TTTCCTTGTTCTTCTTATCAAATAAAAATTAAACTTGGGGGTTTTTTTTTTTTATATGTGCAAGTTTTTGTTTGGTGGTTTGTTGAAAACTTAATACGAGTTACGGATATAAGAACCAACTAATAAATGACGCAGCGTAATACTTTATCCCAGCAAGACCATTAAATTTCAAAAAGTAATTAAATAAAAAGCATAGTAATGTTGTTAATTTTTTTTTATAATAATTCCAGTTTGTATTTGTTGTTAGAGGCATCACTGATTTCTTTATTTAGTAAATTTAATAGTTTAGTTTCTCCATGATCTCTTAAAGATACCCAATCATTGATCAAACTATCATAATCGAATCTGAAAGGACCAGAGATTGGAGAAGATAACCATATTTGTTTGTTTGGTGGTTGCTTGTTTATAACATATGTTCCAACATTTTCTATCTCAAATTGTAAAACACCTTGGTTTGAATCAATGTTTTTAATAAAATCTTGATCAATCTCGGAGATTTCTTCTAAAGAATCATTCAACTCAATTAAAAATGAATCAGCTTTCTTGTCATAAAGTTCTTGGGTTAGATTTATTATATTATCTGGAATTTTTTCACCATAAGTATTACTGCTGATTTTATTTGAAGCAATAAAACTTTTTTGAAGTAAAAGTTTATTATTTATGTTGGAAAATTGTCTAATGTTATTGGTTTTAGTTACTAGTTTCAATGAGTTGAAAGCATTTCCGGATATAATGTTTCTATTTAAAAAAGCTATTTTTGCAAACATTATACTTTTTTTTATTATTTTCTTTTTTTTGTATTTTTTCTTTGTTTTTGGGTTTTAAGAAACAGAGTCTTTTTTTCAATTATCTTGAAAGAAATGAAAGTTTTTTTTGAATATTACCATATCATTTCAATTTTTTTCTGCTGTTTTTTTTTTTTAATAAAAAGTTGAAATTATTTTGTGCATCACTCGTGACTTTAAAAAAATATTTAGTGAAAAAAAAAAAAAAATGATAAAGAAAAAAGTTAAAATTTAAAATTTCTCTTTTTTTTTTATATAATTCACACTTGCATTGAAAACATTTTTAATTTCATTTAAAACCTGACACTATTAATATTAATTAATATACATTTACATACCACATTTTAAATTTTCTTTAAAAAAAAAAATGTTTCTAATAATATTTGCATTAATTTTCTTGGTCTTTTTAGTTGGATTCATGTTCCCTATCTTGTCTGGAGTTTTAAGTTTCGATGCAAAGAAATCGAAAACTTTCAAAAATAAACAAAAAATAGGTTACAAACTTAATGCTGATCCAGAAGATAATATAAAATTAATGACCTCTGTGAAAAAAAACATAACCACAGAAGATATGAAAGATCCTAATGTCTTTGAATATGATATTGAAGAATTGATCCAAGAAGATTTACTTAAAGAAGAGAGAGAAAATGAAATCTTAAATGATTTAAGAAAAAGACAAATTAAATCTAAATAGTTATGATAAAATGAATTCGTTTTTTTAAATAAAGATGTATATATATATGGTAACAATAACAATCTTTAATAAATCTCAAATATAAAACAGGAGTGAAAATATATATGTTTTCTTTTTTTTAACTAATTATCTTCAAGTTCTTCTTGTTCTAATAAGACACCACCTTCTCTTTCTTCTGTTTCTTCATTTTCTACATTTGCCTTTTGATTTGCTCTTTCCTTTTCTTGTTCTTGCAATTCTTTCAATTTCAATTCAGCTGTATCTTTATTCTTTTTCATTACTTTCTCAATCTTTTCATTCAATTTAGTAATCTTCAAATCTTCAGTCATTTTTTCAGTTTTAACATCATAATCATATTCATAAAACAACATAAATACACCTGGTATACCTAAAACTTCAGATTCATTTACTAAAGCTATAGATTCATCAGATATTCTCCACCAACAACCTCTCAATTTTCTGAATGCTATGTAATGACCATAATTGTGAGATCCATAGTGAATAATAACAGATTTTAATTGATAAGTTAAAGGACCATCCGGTGTATTGGCTACTTTGATTGGATTCAAAGTGACAGGCGGTTCAGGTAATTCATCTTCATTTTCATTATCTTTCACTTCAGAAGGTTTTTCCTTTGGAACATAATCTTCATCATCAGAATCAGTTTCATCATTTTCCATCTCAGAATAGTTTGGCGGATGTTCTGGAAGTTCAGATTCATCTGCTTCTTCTTCTTCTTCACCATCTTCTTCGTCATCATCATCCTCATCATAATCTTCATCATCATCCTCATCATCATATTCTTCTTCAAAACCTTTTTGAACTCTTTCGTGAGCAACTCTAGATTCATGACCAATATCTTCATCTTCCAATTGTTTATATTTTTCTTCATTTTCTTCCTCTTTTCTGTTCATTGGATATCTAGCATCCAATTGTAAATCATTGAATTCAGTAGTCCATGGTGTCAAATTCAATTTACTATTGAAAACGACTCTAGAATTGTTTTTTCTGATTTGAAAAGTTCTCATATCAAAACAGGATCTATTTATATGGATAGATAATAATGGTGGTGGTCTGGCAATTAAAATTTTCTTGGATTTAGAAATTCTTGCAATGTATTTATCATCTCTCAATACTTTATATTTATCTTCATCAATAACTTTTTCACTTAATAAAGTATCAACCATTTGCAATGTTTTAATGGTTGATGGATCTTCATTTTCAGAAACTAATTTGATTAAATGTTCTTTTAACAAATTCAAAGAACATCTGTAACATTCAACACCTTCAATAATTTCAGGTTTTTTCCAATCATTCAATAGTCCAGATAATTTTAAAGTTCCATTCATGGATTCACTTGGTAGATTCAAAGAAATACCGGAGAATACAGAAGGTCTTATACCACCATTTTCACCACATTCAACACATCCAATTCTTTCACAAGTGATACCATCTAATGGAGTCATTAGCTTATATGGGGAATATAATTTGTCTTCTTCATTTTCAGCTTCAGGAATATTTGGATCAATTAGAGATGATGGAATGTAAACTGTTCCAACTTTATCTAAATGTTCTTGATTCAATAAAGCATCTTTTGGCAAGTCCTTGCACTTGATTGTTTTTATCTCACCATCTCTTTTCTTCTCGTCACCTCCACCATTTTTACCAGAAGCTTTGAAAATTGTGTTGACATTTTTTTCTAATTCAGTTATTATTGTTTGGAAAAATTCTTGAGCATCTTGTTGATCATCACCCAAGACAACATCTCTGTTATTTTTACCTCTAGGAATTGTTCTCAATAATTGTGTAGGCTTAGTAGTAAAATTTTTACCATAATATTTATCATTTAAAACAGATAACAAATGATGTAATTTTTCAGAAAATCTTAAATCAATTTTACTAATTATTTTTTGTTCTTTTTCTTCTTCATTTTCCTTTACATTTTCTTTTTCAGCTTGTAGTAGATTTTTTTCTTTACTCAATATCTCATCTTCCAAAAACTGCATAATTTCTTTTGAAGATGCTAAACTCTGTAAAACAGAGTTCATAAAACAAGTGTTACCTTCATTAAAAAGACCACCTGGATAACCACCTTCTTCAATGACAACTTCACTTAAAGCTTCAGTGTAAGGATGTTGTACAGTATTTCTTTTGTATGATCTTGTGTTGTATCTGTTACTCATCAATTGTTTATAGTGTCTTAGTCTTGATATAAATTTGCTTAAATATTTGCCTGGTTTACTACTGTATAATAAATAAGTAGATAAAAGTAAAAGTAATATTAATTTGATATTTTCTCTTGAAAAAAGTTTGTAACTGGTGTATGAATCAATGTTTTCTCTTAATAATGAACTTTTCCTATCAAATGACATTCAAAAGTTTTTTTCTTTGTAAACTTTATTGTGTTCTTTAAAAAAAATAATAATAATAATGGTAGTTATATAAGTATAATTGATTTGGTTATTATTAAATTAGGTTACAAGTTAAGACTATGCAGATTTGTTGGTTATTATTGTGTTGTATTTTTTTATTTTAAAAAATTTTTTTTAAAAATATTTACGTATTATTTTGTTTGCCACCCTTTTTCTTGTTTATTCTTTTTGCAAAAATTCGTTTTTTTTTTTTTTGAATTTCTCACACATGGGGGAACTTACGGAGATCAAAATTTCTGGAACTTAAAAAAAACAAAATTTCTTTTTTTCCACTGTATAAAAAATATGTATGCTCACATGATTCAGTTTAAATTATATATATAATTCATTTAATTAATTGTAAGTTTATCTGTTAAAAAAATTATATATACTTTTTTACAAAGTTTATGATTCAAATTGGCTATTATATATGTATATATAATTTAAATTAAAAAAATTAAAATACAAAAAAGATCTTAAAAAAAATAAAAAAATTCTAGTTTATGTTTTTTTTTTCTTTTTTCTTTTTTTTTTCTTTAACAAGATTTTATTCAAATTTCTTTAACATAACTATTACTAAATTAAAGTATTTAAATGTTTAAGTTTTGTAATTGTTCTTCTGGAACTTGAGGTTCATCAACAGAAACTTCATTTTGTTCTTGTGGTTGTTCATCTTCAACAGAAACATCTTGTTTTTTTTCTTCTTCTTCACCTTCTTCTAGTTGTTGTTGTTGTTCTCCTTCTTGTTGTTGTGGTTGTTTGTTATATGGTTTCTTTACAAATTCCTTCTTCCAGTAAACAACTAATGTAGATAAACCTGCAACATCATATTTGTGTAGACCCATGATACATTTAGCAGCACTTTCTTTGTAAGCAAAAGTGGCTAAACAGTAACCTTGGAAATGCTCAGTTTTAACAATAGGACCAAAAAATTCATTCAAATAAACATCTAAAACAAATCTGTGAAGTTGATCTGGAATACCACCAATGAAAACAGAAGTGTTATCAACAGGAGTTATAGATCTGGAAATGAAATTGGCAACAGCTCTCTTGTCAAAAAATCTTGTTGGTGGTATCAAAGTAACTTCATCAGGGTGTTGTGGTTGTAAGGAGAAAAAGCTTGGAAGATCATTAAATACACGTTTTGGAGGTCTGTTTTGGTTTTGGTTTCTATGTGGTTTGTTTTCTTTCTTTGCAGCATGGTTACAAAGAATAGCTTTGCCATTTAATTCTTGACCATTCTTGGCATCAATAGCGGCTTGGGCAGATTCTTGGGTGTTGAAAGTGACAAAACCATATCCTCTGTTATTACCAGTACCCATATCCCACATAACATTTGCGCTGACAAAACCTTCTAATTCTTTAAAGAAATTAATTAAAACATCATCATCAACATCAGTGTTCAAATCACCAACGAAAACATTGAACTTTGGTTCAGAAGAAGCATTGGATGCAGATAAGTTTTTGAAAGCTTTCTTAACTTGAACTTCATAACCTTCAATAGTCTTTTCGTTTAATTGTTCTAATGCCATGTTAGCACCAACAGCAGAGGTGAATTCAATGAAACCAAAGTTTGGAGACAATTTTTCTGGTTCTTCAATACCTTCAAATTTTTGTTTTTGCAATTGTTGCTTGTTTTGTTTACTAATGACAATGTTACAGTTAACAACATCACCACAAACTTTAAAGTAACCTTGTAATTGTTCAGAAGTTAAACTTGGATTCAAATTACCAACAAAGATAATGTTTTCGTTAGCAACTTTTCTACCTTGAGATGCCTTAGCCATCTTTGGTTTGCTGTTTTCCAATTCTTCTTGTTCTTGTTGTTCTTTCAACTTTTGTTCAGCTACAGGATCTTTGTAAGTACCATTGGCCTTAGCAGCTTTGATCTTTAAATCTTCTTCCTTGGTTAACATACCAGGGATAATTCTTTTAGGAGTAGCCATTTGTTGAAAAGATATATATATATATATATATGTTTTAGTGTATGAACTTAATTACTTTAAAATTGAAGTAGCAATGGTTATTTGAATTTATAAATATGTATTAATTAAGTGTAAACGAATTTTTTTGAAAACTGATATGATATTATACGTTGAAAAATTATATTCCTGTAATTATTAAATTTAAAAAATAATAATAAAAGTACCAGAACAAAAAAAAAAAAAAAAAAAAATTTTTTTCCACCCACTAAGAAAAAAATATACACCAAAAAAAAAAAAAAAAAAAGAAAATTTGGGTATCACACACTTAATCAAAAAAATATATATATTTATTTATTTATTTGGTTTAAATCGGACTGCATGGAAGCGCGTTAAGTTTTTTGCCCATAAACGAAAAGTTTTAAGCCAACTTTGGATAATTTATTACATATATATTTATACCCGATAATAATTCAATTTCTGAATAATTTTTTAAACAAATTACCCTTACAAACATTAAACAACTTAACAAATAAAAACCAACTGTACTTATATATATATATTATTATTAATGTCTTCCAATATGTCAAGAGTTAGTAGTGTCTGTGATGTTGAGGATACACCAGAAGATAGATACTTTCTAAACAATCCTAAACCAGAAAGTTTGGATGATTTGATTTTGAAAACATCAAACTTTATGAACAATTGCAATAAGTCAGAAAATAATGACAAAATTGTTTTGGTTACAAGTGGTGGTACAAGTGTTCCATTGGAAAATAATACTGTCAGATTTATAGACAATTTTTCAGCAGGAACTAGAGGTGCTTCTAGTGCTGAACAATTTTTATTTAAAGGTTATAAAGTCATATTTCTTCATAGAGAGTTTTCTTTACAACCTTTCAATAGACATTTCATGCGATTTACAAATGTTTCATTTTTAGATTATTTTGATTCTAATGGTGAGATTGCTCCCAAATATAAGAAAGAGCTTGTGGAAATGAAAAGATTAAGTGATCTTTATAAAGACCAATTGTTAATGTTAACTTTCACTAGTGTTAATGATTACCTTTGGGCTTTAAGATCTATAGCTATTTTGTTAAATAATAGAAACTGTATTTTCTATTTAGCTGCAGCTGTAAGTGATTTTTATGTTCCTTATGACAAACTTCCAGAACATAAAATTCAATCTAGATCAGAATTCCAAGACGAATCTAAAAAAAAACATATTAATGAGTCTGGTAAGCTTGTGTTGGATTTAGATCCAGTCCCTAAATTTTTGAGAGATTTGGTTCAAACATGGGCTAATAACTCTATGATTATATCTTTCAAATTAGAGACAGATCCAAATTTACTAATTGTTAAAGCAAAGCAAGCACTAGAGAACTATAATCACCAATTGGTTATAGGTAATTTACTAGATACAAGAAATAGAGAGGTTGTTATCCTCTCTGAAAAGACTGCTGATGAAACTTGGATAAGAATGACAGATGAAGAATTAAAGCAAACATGTATTGAAGAGTTGATTGTTGATAATATCACTCAAAGACACACAGAATGGATTAACTCCTCAGATTAATTATATGTATATATATATATATAACTGTTTAAATATTTACAAGAATGATATACCTAATCCATATTGTACTTTACCTCTTGAAAAATCATTGTCATATTTCATCAATGGTACACCCAAATTCAATTCAAATCTTGCAGCAGGATGAACAAAACTTATACCAACACCACAACTCAAACTGTGACCAGTGTTAAATAAAGATCCAAAATCGTTTGTTAAATGACCACCATTTATAAAGAATAACCATTTGAAATTACTACCCAATTTGAAAGGGTAAAGCATTGACATTCCATAAGATATATGGTGTAATCCACCTAATGGAATACCCATATTAGACTTGTGTTTTTCAGAAAGTATAGGAGATGTTTTTGGTCCAAGACCCATTGTGTTGAATAGTCTTATATCATTTGGACCCCCTTTTTGGAATTTCTCAAGAAGAGGTAATTCACAATCATTACCATATTGAAGTATAGACCCAATTCTAAAAGTAGTTATCAATGATAAAAATCTATCGGTTATTTTAAATGACTGTGCATTCTGGGTCTCAAACTGAACAGATTCCCAATACTTTGAATAGCCAGGAATATAATTAGCTTGAATTGTAGTCTTTAACAAAGTACCAAATTGTGGTGTTATATGATTGTCTCTATTATCCTTAGTTAAATTCAGTTGTAATTGTAATTTATCATAAGGCTTGCATTCTTTGATTATATTAAGAGGTAACTTAAATCTATCATTATGTTGCTGTTGAAGATCTAATTTAGCAAAATCAAATGCAAAATTAAAATTCCAAGGAGTATTCTTGATACTATCTTTCATATTTATTTGATTAGGTAATTTGCTGAAATTATATGACCATTCAATTTTCCCATTTGTCATATTATATTGTAAAAAATCTCCCCAGGATCTCTTATTTTGTAAAAAAGTCAAGTTCAATTTATTCCAAATATTTATAGGTCTTGATAATTGTATCATTATGTTATTTTTTGTCTTTGTACCTTTTTCCAAATCAACAACTAAATTTTCACCATTGTTTAAAAAATTTCTAAGTTGCAATTGTATATACCCATCACCTTCTCCATTCCCAACTTTTGATCCTGTCTTTGCAGCAAATTTTTTTAAAGGAATGAATTTTATTTCTGGTTCTATAACAACGACTTTATTATCACTATTTGCAAAAGAAAATGGTAATGCAGTAATTTTACTCATATCAACTAATTTTGCATGAATATTTGATATATCCATTTGTTGTATTAAACCATTCCCAATTAATTTCTCTTGCAAAATCATTGATTGTAGTTGAAACTGTTCCATAGTAATAACTTTACCTAATGTTTGTTCACAATATTTAAAAAGAGTATCATCTTTAAATGGAATTGCTTCTTTACTGTAATGAATGTTTGTAACTTTTATTCTTTGGTTAGGATCTTTTGTTAGTAAACTTTCAATTTCTTGTTGTTCACGCATCATAGCCTTTTGTCTTTCCATTAAAGATTCATCAAGCTTTATGGTATCAGTATGAGATTCAATTGCTGATATAGCATTGTTAATATCATTACCAACTGTTCCACCACCTAAAGACATTTTATTATTATTATTATGTGTGTATATGTGTGTTTCTGGTTTATTAAAATCTTTGCTTTATGTTTAAACATATTTGTTTGATAAAGTTTTATTTTTTTAAAAGTAAAAAAATTTATGGAAATAATATTTCAGTTATTAAATCCGAAATGAATGTGCTTTTACCCGACTAAACTCATTATTTCAATTTCTCTAAAAAAAAAAAAAAAAAAAAAAAAAAAAGAGATAATATTATTTAACAGTATTTAATTTGAATTACATAACAAGATAGAAAATTGTTAATTTTTGGTACATATATATATATTTATTCATTATCTTTATCGACATTTTGGTTTTTTATTTTAACTCTTCTTTGAATAGCTTTTTGTAAGTTTCTTTCATAAGTTTCCATGAAATATTCTTCATAGTTATAATCATCAATAGGCCAGTTTATTTGTTCTAAAAGATCCAAATCCATATCTTTCAAAAATAAATTACATTCAATAAATTTGTCTCTTATCTTTTCATTATTTTTTGTCAAGTCATTATTATTAGAATTAGTACTTCCTGATGATAATGTAGAATTTAATGGTTCTTTCATTTTCAAAAATTTAAAAGTTTTATAAATGTTACCACTTTGGAAATCTTCTATAGGCAATTTCAAACATTCTTTACCAATTTTAGTCTTTAAATGCCTATTCAAAGCATCAGTTCTCAGAAATTGTTTATCACATCCCCAACATTTAGAATTAGACATATCTTCAACAGCTTTTATCAAATCAGGCAATTCAGCCAAGGATGAACTGTCAAAAGTGTATCCTCTATTTTTTGCATTATACAAGAATATTTCAGCTTCTATAGGAAGCGGTCCTATCAAATAACCTTTACAAGAACAACACTTTAGATTCAAATGTTTAGCTTTATGTCTTTTCAAATCATGTTTTCTTAAGAATGCAAATGAACAGAATTCACAAATAAACGGTTTTTCTTGAGAATCCGTGGAATTTTCTAATTTATATTTTGTGGTAGTCGTATCAACAATATTAGTGACAACATTTTCTTCTTTAACTTTTCCAATTACAGGATCAAAACTTTTCAAGTCTTGTAGTAGCTCTTGCATATCTGTTGCTGAAACTTGACTGAAACTCTCTACATCATCATTTACAATTTTTAAATAATTGTTTGAATTATTTTCTAAGTCAAATGTTTCTTGAGCAACACTATTATTATTGTTATTACTATTTCTCAAATCCTCAAACAACTTCACTTCTCCTCCACTTGATAAAAAGGAATGAGATCTTGACCTGGATCTAGATCTTGATCTTGAACCATTCTTTTTAGACACACTGTTGCTTCTATCTTCTCTACTGTTGACTCTATTTACAGTTAGCAATCCACTATTGTTGTTGTTGGATTTAATCTTTTGCATATCAGGAAGCAAAAAAGTAGTACGTAAGCTTTCACTAATCAAATTAAATTTATCACCACTTCCAGTATTGCTGTTATAAGATTTAATGTTGGTATTTCCGTTATTGCTTTGAATAGGAGTTATAATATTGGTGTCTGAAGGAGATAATAAAATATCGGCAAAAGCAGAATAAAAACTTTGAATATCGTCTTCTTCTTCTTCTTCCTCCTCATTATCATCCAAACCATCACCTAAATAACTGTTTATATGTTGTCTATTTTGATTATTGTTTGTTGTGCCGAGGTTATTATTATAGTGGTTGTCATTTGTGATTGGAAAATTATTTCTAATATTATTAGCAAAATTATCTTGGTTCAATGAATGAGTATAACTTTGGTTACTTGTAGTTAAATATAATTTATTATCACTGTTCATATAAATATCATTGACATGATTGTTGTTAAAATCCTTTAAGTTAATATTTTGGTCTAAATTGAAAGAATCTTCTGCAATGTTGGATGTTGAATTATCTTTTTTTTTATAATATATATTATTTGTCATATTATCAGTTAATAATGTATTATTATTGTTCTTGTTATTTCTCATAAAATCATTTTCATTTTCAACTTGTTTATATTCATCATCCTTTTTATCAAAAACAGGTGATACGTATATCAATGGAATATTAAGATTTTTATTATTACCTTGGCTCATACTATTCTAATAGTAAAAGATAAAGTATTTAAATGTATTCTTTTTTCTTTTTTTGGTTTATATTATATTACTAAAATAATATTTTTCTTTTAAATTAATTATATTTATTATTTATATATTAAATAAATTAATCATTAAAAAAAAAGTCAAGGTTGTAATGTTTTAAATATTTAAAAAAAAAAAAAAATTATGTCTACAAAGCTTTTTTTAGCTAAGAATGTTTTCTGTAGTCATTAATTCGTTAATTTTTTTCTTTTTTCTTTTTTTCTTTTTTTTTTTTTAATGTTTTAGAAATATTCAAATGAGAGTTTCAAAAGAGTTGTTCCCCTCAAATTTTTTTTTTTTTTTT
>LXPE01000075.1:0-11386 GCA_001664025.1 Hanseniaspora valbyensis NRRL Y-1626
ATAACAAAAAGGGTGTTCTTTCTTTCAAATCATCTGTCTTATTGAACTTTCTCAAAAGCAAGTATTTTTTTTATATTGCAAAATAGATAAAAGTAAACAATCTGTGCTTTCTGTAAAATTATCAGTCTGTTTCAATAAAATAGCTTTAGTCATATAAGAATCTATATTCTCTGCTAGTTCCTGGATTCTTTGTTGATCAGCATCTTGAAATGATTCAGCACTTGAATTAGAAGATAATGGTAATTCTGAAGAAATTAAATTAATTCTTTTATGAGTCATTACCAAATCAGCTTCAATATTAGTCGTTTCATTCATATCAATTAATAAAGAGTTATGTAATTGGGTTTCTCCATTGTTCAAATAAATTGAATTCATTTTATTTGCTTCATCTTCATTACCACCAATTGTGTCATCCATAAACTCCTCATCATTACCATTATTTTGGAAATGTTCAAAAGTTTGAAAACTGTCATACTTAATATTACCTTTGGTAATATTTGAAGTTTGTTGTTGCTGTTGTTGATTACTACTACTACTACTATTATTATTATTAGGCTTTTTAAATAAGTTTTTAATTGAAAAAGACGAATTTTTCTTCTTGTGTTGTTTAACAAAAACAGAGTTTGGTTCTTCTTTAGAAATATTTTTTATATCCTTTGCATTTTGTTTTTCTTGATTATTAGATATAGACCAAGATTTAGTCTTTTTATGATACTGTTTTGTAGTTTTATGCGCATGCTCTTTTTGAAATTGTTTTGATAAATCTTCTTCACTTTCTAATGGCGAATATTTAGATGAAATAAACTTGAACGAGTTAGTTTGTGAGTTTGAATTAACTAAAGGTATTTCAACACCACTATTTGAAGTAACTCTTTTGCTAGCATTATTTGTTGTATCACTTGCTAATCGAAGTTTTTCATACTTGTTTTTATTTTTATCATCTCTCTTGGTATTGTTTTCTCTTTGAATTACATCTACATTGTTCCTTTGGGGTTTCAGTTGAGGTTCTAATAAACTTCTAGTACTGACATTCTTTTTTAATGTTTTTATTAACATTTCCTCCTCTGCAGTAAACTCCAATCTATCTAACAAACGCCTTGATTCGTTTCTACTCAAAGCCCCAATTGAATTATTATTTCCTGTTGCAAATGTTATATACGTTTGATATGTAGACATTGACTTGAATGTATTCAAAGAATTTACAGATGAAAGACTTTGCCTTTTATGGGAAGAGCCATCATCTTCACCAATTTCATTACCCATCTATTCTCAGAATATACAGTGAATATAAGAACAGTTGATTACAAAAAAAAAACAAAAAAACCACAAATTAAAATCTAATTTATAAAACGTTTTTTTTTCTACAATATTATTTTTTGGTGATTTATTAACTTTAGTATATATATGTCAGATCTTAATTAAAAAAAAAACAAAAAAACATAAAACTTTCACAAATCTTTATAAATGAAAAAATTCTGGAGACATTTTTTTTTTTAAAATACAATATTTATTTTTCTCACTGACGTATCTCATTTAAAAAGGAAAAAAAAACCAAGCAATATAAAATTTTTTTTTTCGCACAGTTTTTTTTAAAGCTATTATATTTTTATTAAAATCGGAGATTATATATCTTTTAAAATGATATTTAATTAATTAAATATATATATATACATAAAGAAGTAAACTAGTTATCTTCACCAACCTGTGTTATAAATACTTTATCAAAAAGTAACTCTGCATACTTTTCATTGATTACAGACCAATTTAAACTAATCAGTTGATATAAGTTAGTTTTCAAAGTATTAACTTCAGCAATATCAAACAAACTATCTTGTGAATTGTTGCTATTTGATGAATTAGTAGATGCTGTGTTAACTGTAGCTCCATTTTGGTTATTAACCAGAGATTCAAAAATTGTCATGTTTATAGCTCCTGAGTTGTCTATTTGACTATTTTCTTTAACGTACTGTGCTATCGATTTTATTACTTTAAATTCTAACAGTTGATAAACCTCACTGTGTGGCTGAATTTGTTTTTGAAGCCAATTCTGAGTGAAAGATAACTTGTCTTTCAATAAACTACTATTTCCAGAATCAATGTTCAAACTTTCTTTCAGTTTAACAATCTTATTCAATAAATACAAAGCAAGCTCCGTTACGTTTTTAGTCCACCTATAAGCACCACTATCATCTGTAATGATTCCTACAATCTCACTTTTCAACATATTTGTATCGTACATTTTCAATAATTCAAGTTTATCTGATTCCACAAGAATTGTTTTATCATCGTAAATTAATTGCTTATACAGGAACTTTATAATCAATAGACATATACATTCTCTCAAATCAGATCTCAGTAAGCATAGTCTTGATACATCATATCTTAAAAGAGCAGGCATATGCTTTGTTAACATACAACAAGACAATAGTCTCAAAACATTGTAAGTGTAAATGTTATTGAAGAAAAATTTAACATCCATGTTTAGTCTGATTTTTTCATAGTTTTGTGTTTTAAAAATATTTGTCCAATAGATTGGTGATTTTTTTTCCATGATTGAAGTATCTAATTGAAGGTTACTGTCTATTGGAAAATAAATCCAGCCAACTAAAGACTTCTTGTCAAACCTTGGATCAGGGAAGACCACTTGCAAAAAGAATTGTCTTTCAAAATTAACACAATTAGTGATAAGGGCTGGTCTTATCAATCTTATTTGATGATTAGCTACATCTAGTTTCATAAGCTCCAAAATCTTGAATGAGAATTGAAATTGATTTAAAATACCTGTAAAAAGTTTAATATCTTGAGCAGCTTCATTGCTCTCAAAGACACGGGCACTATTAATTAGATTTTCATGAAGTTTATCAATCAAAGGGTCTCTCATAGGAGCACAAAGTCTTTGTAAAAAAAACTTTAAATAATCTGCAAAATGTCCTATATCAAATGTTTTTCTTTCATACAAATCTGTTACTATAGTATCTGGAGAAATGTTTTCACACAAATTAACAAGTTCAATATTTACTGCTTCAACATTGTTGTTTGACAGCTCTGATTCTTTTAATAAGGATGCCATTATATCTCTTAATGTTGAAAACATAGTATGTAGTAATGAATGGCTTGGTTGAAAGTTTTCTGGAGATTTAAACAGTAAAATAAGTTCAATCAACAAATAACTCCAATATTTTTTTTCAAGTTTTCTTTTTTTCAAACCTCTCTCTCCATCAACATTAGGTTTAAATTGAAGAAATGGGTCAAAAACTATATCATGTCTTAATTGAACATTTTTCAAATTTTCTTTCAATTCAATTTCTTTTAAAACTTTTAAATTTATAGGTGGTAAAACAGATTTCAAATTTATAGATTTAATTTTACTATAATAAAATTTGAATTCTGATATATTATCAAGAGATGTAAGCAAGCTATCCGGTATAGCTTCAAGGTTATAAAACATGATTTCTGGATCCAAAAAAATATTCTGTCTTTGTTGGTTTTGCAACAAATTCTTGCATTTTCCAACAGAATCATGATTAAGAATTTTTTTAAAATGTTCCTTCTTTTGTTTTTTGTAAATTGTCTGGGAGTTTTTATTATTATTATTATTTTCTTCTTCATCTTCATTAGAACCATAATATTCTTTTTCAAAAACATTATTCATTTTAACATTTTCTGTATTTTTTGAAATGCTTTGATGATTGGTATTCACATGAACCAAATTTCCGCTACTAGTTTTCTCAAGCTCGTCACTTTTTCTTTTGATTGTTCCTGTTTTGTTGTTTTCTATAATAAGATTTTGTGGGGAAACACCTAGTGATTTTTCCTTAGAGACACTTTTATATGTCATATCTGAATCATGAGCAATAGGAACAACTTTCTGAACTTCAAAAGATTCAGTGGATACTTGAGTTTTCAAATTTTTATTTGTGTTACTGTGACTATATGAATCTTTCCCAAAATCATTCAGCAATGCCAGATTTTTAGGTTTGTTTTTAAATCTATTCAAGTTAATGTTATTTGAGTCGTTTATTGTATTTCTTATAATTCCATTTTCCGGATTATCACTATTTTCTTGCTTATATCGTAGAGTCTTATAGTCCACATTCATATCTCTATGAGTTATTGTGTTATTTTTATTAACTCTTGTAAAGCTTGTTCGAGTTTCAGGTTTATTATTATCGACGATTATTTCTGATATTTCAGAGGAATTTTTACTATCTGCTATGAATTGGGATATACTGCTATTTCTTCTGCCGAGATTTATACTTTCATGCCCCGTACTTCCACTATTTGAGTTACGACTATGGCCACTGCTGTTATTACCGTTAGAGTTTGAATTATTCATTTTCATTGATTGTTTTTTTGTTTTGTTTTGCTATTTAAATGTTCCTCTTTTTTTTTATATATGTATTGATGTTTATAAAAAAACACAAAATTACCTTTACTTTAGAAAAAAATAGTTTTTTTTTTAAAAAAAAAAAAAAAAAACTCTAAGTTGCAAATAATAAAAGTTTCTTTTCTTCCTTTGCTTTTAAATACTTGTGTTGATATATAATTGTTGCAACTATGTATTTGAGTATTTCTTTGTTATATAGCCTCGCTGGTTATTTAAATAACATTATATTCTTTATGTATTATTTGTTTATTGAAAAGAGTGTTTTTTTTTAAAAAAAATTTTTTTTTTAAATTTTGGACACTTTTTTTTAAATTTTTTTTTTCCTTCCTTTCTCGTTCCTTTGGTGTGGCTTCCGGTTTTAGAAATAATCTCGTTTTCGCACTTTTTTTTCCTGGCATTTATTTTTTTTGCCACTTCTCTCAACAAAAAAAAAAAAAAACAATCAATCAAAATTAATAAAAAAAAAAAATTAAATTAATTAATAATGGGTAATTGTCACAAATAATATAACACAAATTCTTTTTTTTCTTTTTAAATGAAAACAAGGGTATAACGTTATTGATATATATATATATATATATTTATTTATATGCTATAAAAGTACCAAAAAAACCATAAAGTTTATTATAAACTATTATTCAAATAAAATATTATTATTATTTTATTAATTCATATATATTTATTTAAATAGGAATTTGTGCAAAAATATTTTATACTCCATAAAAAAAAAAAAACTATTGATAAGACAAATTTTTTTTTTAAATTTTTCTATAGGCCAAAATGATTTAAGAATACACAAAAAAAGTCACATACTTTATTAAAATTGTTTCATCTTTGGTTATCAAGGATTATTATTATTTTATTGATTAAATAGTTTCTAAATATAAACCTTTTCTCTTAAAAACAGATAGATTTAATTTTTTAAATATATATATACATAAATTGATATCTATGATTAAAATTTAGCAAAATAATCAACTCTTTTCGCTTAATCTAACTATATGACTAGAAGATATATATATATATATATATATTTATTTTTTATAGATTTTATTTTTGAAGGTTTTCTAAAGATTTCACATCAATTGATTTCTTAGGGGCTCCTCTTCCACGTTTCTTCTTGAAAGTTCCTTCCAAGAAATTTTCAAAATCAAAGTTTGAATCTACAATTCCTTCCACAGAGTTTCTCATTGCTTCAACACATTCTTTACTTAGTTGTTTTATATGTATTTTCTCTAGTAGTTGTTTCTTTGTGTCTTCTTTATTTGTTACAATATTTGTTATAGAATCCAATAAAATCAATGCTATTTCATCAGGATTTTTTGCTTTCAATATCTTATCTGCCAATTCCTTTTGTGTGTTTTTAGACAACTGCAAAAGCTTTGTTTGTGCATTTTCAGCGTTTTGATTTTGCAAGAAATTAGAAGATATATCACTAGAATTTTCAGTAGAGATAGCTGCTATACTGCCAGTGTCTTTACCAGGAGCAGAAGAAATTTCTGAGCATTGAGAAAGTGTAGTTAAATCCGGAGTCTGAGTTTCCAACTTAACATTTGACAATGCTTGCTTTTGTTGCTGCATAGCAAGTTGTTGTTTTGCAAGTGTCAGTTTCATAACTACATCATCATCAGTAGATCCATTAAATTCAATTGTTTTTTTCTTTGCTTCCAAAATTTTTTCATAAGTCTTTTGCAAATATAAGGATTTGATTTGTTCAGGAAAAGAACTAGTACCTCTATTATTAAAGCTTGAATCTCTTATAACAGTTGAACCAGAATATTTACCTGTAACCAACATTCTTGCAACTCTTCCTGCATCCATATAAGTGATCAAAGTTGGTACACTGATTTTATGTCTTTGACAAACTTCTCTCAATGAAGTCTTTCCTGGGTTTAAAAGATAATCTTTAGCAGCTAAGTATTTTTTATGTTCTTGTTCATAGTATAAAGATTTCTTATGTGGCTCTGGTGGTAAAACATAATTCTTTCTGATTTTACGACCTTTTTTCAATTTTGATAAATCATTTTCAACAATTGATTGAGATAATTGCTCTTCTGCCACTTGTTGAATCAATTTGGTAATCTTTTCTTGAGTTAATTCTACACCTAATTTTAATGCTTCCTCTTTCAGTTGTTCCAATCTTGCCTCCATTCTTAACTCCTCACTAGTCTTTGCATTGAAATCTTTCAATGCAAGTTTTTTCAAAACATTTGAACTATCATCATAATTAATCAATGAGTTTTGGAAAGAATTTTTCAAACCAGCATCAGATTCTATTGAATTTTTCATATCATTTTTAGACAAAATATTTTGAGAATACATTTCATTTGTTGTAGCTTTCTCAGAAGCGTCAGTAGCCTCCAGAGAAATACCTTCTGAATTCTGGAAAGATGAATTGCTATTATCAATAGTCATATTTTGTTGTTTGAAAAGTCCATTACTATTGCCCTTAAATTTCATTAAAGAAACTGATAAGTGGTTAACACCAAATAAAAATTTCTGCTTTTGTTTTTGATCCATATTGGAAAATTCAGCAGGAACAATTTCTGCAGATAAATTTTCCAATACTTCTACAGAATTACTTTTATCTTCATTTAGAGTGATGGCAACAAATTCCAATAGATGCTTGTATTTGACATATGGCCCCTTTTTGGAAATAACAGAAGCTGCAACATCATTCAAAGCTGAAGCAACAATATAATCAGAAGCACTTCTTACATTAAAATCTGTGTTGACTTTAGTAAGATTTTTTTTATTATAATCCGGATTTTCAAGTGATTGATCCATATCGCTGCTAAAAAGTCTTGAAATTACTACTTCAGGAGTTTCTAAAGTTTTTACAGGCTCAGAATTTGATAATGATAAATCTTTTTTAATTTTGACTGAATTCTTTGGAAAAGTTTGTATTGTTTCAATTTCACCAAATTGTATCTTTCCTGATCCTTGAGAATCTGCATTACCATTATTATTGTTGGTAATAAAATTTTGTTGGTTTAATGAAAAATTCAAATCTTTTATGTTACTGTTTTGAATTAAATTTAAAATCATTGTATTTTGTAAATTAATAATATCATTTTTAAAGTCATCATCTGATTTGGTGTCTGAGTTTTGAAAACGTAATCTTGCTAAAATACCAGCTTGCAACTGCTGTTTTAAGCTATTTTTAATAATATCCTCTTTAGAAGCAGTCCCTGTGACAGATTTGACAGTTGGTTTATGCTCCAATACAGAAAAATTTTGTGAAAGATTATCTGATTGAACATCACTTGTCTCAGATAAATAACCATTCAGAGGTTTGTAAGTTTCTGCAAAAGCAGAAAATTGTTTTTTTTTTTTAACTGTCTTTTTTTTATCTGAATTAGTTTTTTTCAAAACCTCACTTTTAGTTTCATTTGTGAAATTCATTATTCCTCCAACTTTAGGGAAACTCAAGTTAGGCAAGCTTGTAGAAACATTATCACTACTATTCACAGATGCATCATTAGAAGGATCATAAACATTAAACAAACCTTTTTGCTTTGTTGGTGGTCTACCTCTCTTTTTAGGAATTTTTTCTATCCTTGAAATTTTGGCTTCAGTCGGAATTTTTGGTGGTCTACCTCTTTTTTTAGGTATGTTCTTAACTATATCTCCATAAATATTATCACTCAAACTCATACTTGTGCTAGGTGCTGTAATTTTTTTCTGTTTTTTCAAACTTTCTATTATTTTCTTTGCTTTTAATTTAGAATCACCTTCCCCAAACAAATAACTCAAAGTATCAGATAAATAAGCACCTGTACTGTTGTAAGATGAAGTTGTTGAATTTTTAGCAAAATTGATCTCATCTTTCAAATTTATACTATCATGCAATAATGTTAAAGTTAAAGAAGAAGAAGGATTATTTAAAAAAGATGTAACTTCCTTATTCAATCTTATCAAATCAATGTCTTTAATAAAATCTTCATATATATGTTCATTGTTGTTGTCATTAAAATCAAAATCTTTTGATCCATTGGTAGTATTTGTAATTATTAAACCCTTGCATCTCTCAGGTCCAAAGTATTTTTTTTCTTGTACGAATCCTTTGTCGTTTTTAACTCTATAAGAAAAACCTTTAATAACATTAGAATTGACTCTTAAAAGTTTAACTTGTGAACTGTTATGATCTTTTTTCGCCATTTAATTAATTAAGACTATGTAATAATTTATAAAGAAAGAAAGAAAAATAAATAAATAATACTTATTTTTTTTTAAATACAAAAGTCTTTGGTTTGAAATATTATTTATAATCAAGTATGATAGTAAAAGTTATTATTATATATATAATTTTGGGGCTTTTTTTTTAAATTTATTTTATTTTGATTATTTTATATTAATATTTTCCTAATAAAAAAAAAAAAAGAAAATAACAAAATCCTTTTGATAAAATTTTTTAAACAATTCTTCAAAGTATTATATCCGAAACATACAATCACGTGCTAACAACGCTTTTACTTTTCATTTCATTTTTTTTTCCCAAAAATAAGGGAATTAAGGAAATATCACATTTTTTTGTTTTGAAAATGTTAAAATTCCGGCGCAATTCATAAAAAAAACAGTGTTTTTTTTCTCTTAACTTTTCCTATCTATTTAAAAATTCAATTTAAGTGCAAAAAAAATTTTTTTTTTTCCTGTTATGCTTTTATCGTTGTTTTTTAAATCAAAAAAAAAAAAAGTTTGCTTAGTCATCTGAATTTTAATACTATGATTATATATATATACTAGTACTTGCATTATGGTTTAAATTAAATTAAAAAGTTTTTTTATATTGAAACCTGTACGAGAAATAAAGTATTTGATCATTAGATTAACTTAACTTTTTTTTTTAAAGAACCTAAATAACTAAAAAAAAAAAAAATGTCTGCTCAACCTGTTATTGAAAAAAAGAAAGTTAATGTTTCAAATATTGGTATTGGTGCAATCTTAAACTTAATGGAAGTTTGCACTTTAGGTCAACCTTTAGAAGTCATGAAGACCACTATTGCTTCTAACAGACAGTTTAGCATGCTTCAAGGGTTGAAACATGTTTACTCTAGAGGGGGATTAACTGGGTTTTTCCAAGGTTTATGGCCATGGGCAATTATTGAAGCCAGTACAAAGGGTGCTGTTTTAATGTTTACTTCTTCCGAAGTTGAATATTTAGCACAAGCCAACTTTGGTTATGGTACTCTAGGTGCTGGTGTTCTTGGTGGTATAGCTGGTGGTTGTGCTCAAGCCTACACTACATTAGGTTTCTGTACTTGTATGAAGACTGTTGAGATGACTAGATCTAAAGGAACTGCTGAAGAAATGAGCAAATCCTCTTTCCAAGTTTTCAAAGAAATTTATAAAAAAGAAGGTATTGTTGGTATAAACAAAGGTATAAATGCAGTCGCTCTAAGACAAATGAGTAATTGGGGTTTAAGATTTGGATTTTCAAGATACTCTGAAGATTTAATTAGAAAATTTAAAGGTAAAGGACCTAATGATTCTTTGACTGCTGTTGAAAGAATGGTTGCTTCCTCATCTGCTGCATTTGCTCCATGTTTAAATCAATTCTTTGAAGTTGCAAGAATTGAAATGCAATCTAAAACTGTTGATCCAAACAGACCAAAAAATATGAATATGTTTACTTGTTTGAAATACATTTACAAAACTTCTGGATGGAAAGGTTTGTATAAAGGTGTAACTTTAAGAATGGCATTATCTGGTTACCAATCATTGTTTATGATTGGTATTGGTGGTCATATTAAACAAATGTGGAATGAAAAAGTAGCTGCTAAGTAATTTTAAATTTTTTAGATTTTGTTTTATATATATAAATGAGTTTTTAATATTCAAAACACAAAACATAACTAAATACGCATATTTATATTTATCTACTTGGGGAGAGAAGTGTCATTCTTTTCAGGGGATATATCTTTTACTGTATTAATATTTTGAAATAGTTTATTAAGTACACTTTCTGGTACATCAGTATTGATGATTTCTAGCTCATCATTTAGTATAGGTTTTGAAAGATTAACATTTGCACATTTATTAGTAAAAAAATCCATAGATTGGGACACTCCAAAGTAAAAATCTGGAGAATATTTTGTTTGTTTTTGCAAGCTAGTCTCTTCCTTTTTTTCAATGACCTTTTCTTTTCCCTCTCTAGTAGCTTCTAAATTTACAACTTTAGGTTTATTCTTATTATTTACAATATCGTTGTTATAAATAAATGTTCTTTTAACAGGTTTCTTATTTGGTACAGTTTCATAAGCGCTGACTATATTATCAAATGAAGATGTATATTGAGTGTGGATTTGATTTAACATGCTGAATTTGTTCTTTTTCTTCAGTATAGTTGTATTTGAAACATCATCATTATCCTTTTGTTTTAAATCTTCATCTGTATCTTTTATTGCCTCTGTATTTAAATTATTATCAACATTATCCTTTAATAATTTCTTTTTGTAGAATCCTTTTTTTTTCTTTTGCAATTTTTTTATTAACTCATCAGATTCTTTTAAATCAATTTCCATAATTTGTCAATATTGGTATAATGAGATGCTTTTTAAAAGTACTGTGTTATAGGTTTCTTTTATATTTTCTACTGAATTTTAATAATTTGTAATTTTTTCTTTTTCTTTTTTTTTGTTAAATTACAAACCAGCAAGTCACATGCCTATCTTTAAAAAATATAAAGAAATTAACAAATACATTGAATCAAATTAAACATTATTTTATTTCTTTTTTGAAACCTTCAACATATTACACTAACGAAAATCCTCTCTCTATATATGTTTTTTTTAAAAAAAAAAAAATTATTCAAACCATTTCTTAATTACGGTCTTTCTACCTAAAAGAGCGTTAAGATTATATAAAGATATTATTTCTATTTATTGAAACTGTTATTTTTTTTTGTTTGTGTGAAACAAGCCATTTTGTAATTACTGTCAATTTATTTACTTCTTTTCTTTCTTTTCCTTTTTGTCCTTCTTTTCTTTCTTTTCCTTC
>LXPE01000076.1:0-11186 GCA_001664025.1 Hanseniaspora valbyensis NRRL Y-1626
ATTCAGATGTGACGCCAATAGCTGCAACTGAAAATAATACTAATATCATTCCACAAATGAGTCAACACAGTAGAGTAATCGAGCAATCTGTAATTGATAGAGATACTATAAACTCAATTCTTGAGGCTCAATATCAAACACAACAAATACTACCGGAAATACCAACAGGTTCTGAAAATATTTACTACAGAGATATGGTCAATGACAATCAGATCTCTAACAATAATAATAATAATATTAATAATGCTCAGATCAATAATAACAATTATACCTTGAATGAACAACAAGCTTATCAACAAGAGCAATTGCAAGTTGCTCAGCAGTATTATATGCTGCAATTACAACAACAAAAACAAGAATATGACCAACTTCATAAAATCAATATGCCCTTTTCTTCATATGGTGCAACACCAGCTAACCAAATGGCTTTGGAAAGTGTAAGAGAAGGTAAAGAAGTCATTTTTGAAAAAGGTGTTGGTGCTGATGAAGGACATATAATGGTGTCAGCTGTTGATCAAAATAATAATGATATTGCAACAATTCAGATCAATAATAATAACTTGTCTGTAAATGAATCAGAAGACACAGATGCAGGAATTGGTGTTTATTTATCTGAAGTTAATGGAGAGTTTTACCTTGTTGATGCTAATGGTAATCCCTTGTTCCCATCATTGAATGATGACAACAAAAATGATTTAGATCAAAGTACAAAACTACGTGGCAGTGATGAATATGATGATGAGGATGGCGATGATGAAAAAGAACTTAGAATGTTATTGATTAATTTAATGAATACTGCTGCTGAAAATGAAAAAGTTGAACATTATTTAAACAACAACTATTCTAACCAATTTAAGTATCTAATTGATAAAGACCAAGATATGGAAAGTGGTCAATATTCAACATTTGATAAATTAAATTTGAATCAACATCATACTAGTAGGGTAAGAGCAGAACAACTTCAACAAGAGCAAGATAATGCTACTTTAAGAATTAAAGAGCTCCTAAAATCTAATCCAGCATTGCAAGTTAACCCAAAAACCAAAATTGAATTGGAAAAACTACCGGAACATTTAAAACAAAAAATTCTGAAGGATAAAAGAGAAAGGGAAATTGATGCAAAATATATTGAGATATCTGAAAAACACAACTTCAATCCTGTTCAACTAAGAATCTTGCAAAGTCATTTAACTTCCTATCATGCTTCAGCAATTAATAGAAACGCAGTTAGTGTGTTGAATCAATATAACAATTCTCCAAGCAGAAATATTGCACCTTATAAAAAATTCAGTAAGGATAAATCTAAGAAAAGTAAATATAAATCTATTTTGAAAAAATTTCAATTATCTACCTCTGATGAAGAAATCTCCTTGGAAGAAGAAACAGCAAAAATACAAAAGAATATCACTCAATTAAATAAAATGATTGCATCCACTCAATCAAGTTTCATGGAGCAGGTCAAATTTTATGAAGATATTATAAATGCAAATTTTACTTCAGAACAACTAAAACAACTGTATATGCAATCTCAAGAACAGCAACAACAAACTCTTATAAAGTCTTTTATTGGTGTTATGGAACAACAACAAATGGAAAATCCTTACTTGATTACATCAGGTAGAGTTAATATTGAACCATTACACCAAAAGCTTCAAGAATCTTTGATGGAAGAGCAAATGAAACAGCAAGATATGATAAAGGAACAACAACAAAATCTTTTGAACTTGCAGGCAATGTATGAAAGTGGTCAAAGATTTTTGGCAAAGGAAGACCAAACTGAAAATATAATGGATCTTTTAAATAAACAACAACGTTCTAAAAAAATTACTTTGGATGAAAGTGCACCTGCATCCTTCCATGTTTACAAGTCTTATAAATCTAAAATGCCAAATAACAATAAAAACTTATCACCAAGCTTATCTCATAGCAGTGAAACTAGCTCAAATATTGCAAATAACAGTATTTTTAATTTTGAAAAAAAATCTACTGATATAAATAGATCATCTTCCCGCATGTCTATTTCCAGTAACAAAGTTTCAAGTAATAAATTGACCCCAGGAACTTCATTGCCAGTGGATTCGCCAATGTTTTTGGAACCAGCAACCACACCAATGGATCAAATTAATGAATTCTCTTCAACTAATACAACTCCTAGTATAACAGGCTCACCATCTGTTAATACAGGACCAAAAATAAGAGGCAGAAAACCTACTAAAAAATCGGATTCTACCTATACCTGTCCTTATTGTTCCTCTATTGATACTAACTTTGAAACATTCGATTTGAAAAAGCTAAAACCTGATTCTGGTAATTCTGTTTTAGTAAATGATACTGGAAAAAAAACTAGTTTTAACAGAAAAGATCATTTGGTAAGACACATTAATTCAGTACATATGAAAATTAAACCATACATGTGTGAAAAATGTGGGAAAAAATTTGCTAGAACTGATAATATGAAACATCATGTTGCAGGATGTAAACAATAAAATTTAATGTATTAATTAACTATTTGATACCTTTTTTTTTTTTTACCTTTTTTTTCTTTTCAAAACTACTAAAATTATTTTAGCATATGTATAAATATATATTGTTTTTTTTTTCTCTTTTTTTTTTTGATGAAAGGAAGAGTTATGCGTATTTCTTTTTTGTTTCTGTTTTATTAATAATACCTTAAAGCTAATTGTTATTTTATTTTTTTGTTAATTTTCATAATCATTTATAATATCAACATCAGTTTTGGAGAATCCCATTGATATAAAAAAATCTTCAAGAGAAATGTGTTGGTTATTGGTTTTGTTTAAAATAAAAGAAGATAAGGTGAAAATGTTATCTCTTAGTTTACTCTTTTCTTGGTTTAATAAAATTAAAGATTGCACCATTTTATCAAAATCTTGTGTTTTTAGTTGATTTTGAAGTTGTTCTATTTCTAATTCAAATTCTTTTTGAGATATTTTTAATTTTTTTAGTAATTTGTTATTTGATATAATTTCTTGTTTGTTTTGTGAAATCTCTTGGTGTTCTGATTTTAACTTTGTAACTAATTCTTTTAAATTATTCAAATTTTCCAACTTTGAAAGATATCTATTTTCTAATATTTTTTCATGTAATATTGGGAAGCTATAATAGATATTTAATATACCACATTTTTCACATTTTACCATATCTTCATCCATACAATACTTTAAAACATCTTTCAACTGAATTGAATTGATGATATTGTTGGATTTTTTCGGTATCAACTTTTCTAATTCTTTTATTGAATAAATTTCATGAGTTGCAGATAATATCTTTGTAAGTATTTCTCCTTTTTCTTCTAAAGAGTAAGTTTTTTTCTTGTTATTTTTTTTAGCAGTTGCAGGTTCTTTCTTCTTCTTTTTTAAAATTGGTATATCTTTTTGTTGATTTGCAAAATTTTGACTTGAAGTTGATTGACAAGAATTAGGTTTTTGTTTTTTATTCACACAATCTTCAATAGTAACAGAATAGTTTTCATTTTCAGTATTATTTGTGGCATTATCATCTTGAGTATTAGTCAAATTCAAATCTGTTTTGTTTATATCTTGTGGTATAGCTTGTGTGGTTTGAATTTCTTGGCTCATGCTTTTTTAATGTTTCTTGTTTATTTTCTTTATCAGAATGTTCTTGAAACTTGGTATCACAATCTATTTCTTGTTCATTTAACTATAAAATCAATTTGTTTTGAAGTATAAGTTTTCTTTTTTAACCATTTATCATTATATGTTTTTTTTATCCCAATAATCAGTTTCTATAAATATAGTTTGATTACTACCAAAATAAAGTTGTTGACTGTTTTTTTATTTTTTTTCATGGTTAACTTCCAGAACTCATTTTTTTTCTATTTTGGTATATCGTTTCTTATTTAGGAAAACATATAAAATATTTTAAAAATAGCCGCGTCATTTAATTAAATGTATAAAAAATGTCAAATCCGATGGGGAAAAGTAAGAAGAACGGTAAAAAAAAAAAAAAATCATGAAACCGTTTTTTCTGTTTCTTTCTTCTTTTTTTTTTTGTTGCAACATCGCTACATATTAAAGTTTAAATTTTCAAGTTTTTTTTTTTTGATTTAGTTTTTTTGTTTTGTTTTGTTTTTCTTTTAAAACCAACCAGTGCAACTATTTCAATTAAATATATAAATTTCAATAACTCTTCTTCAAGATGAAATTTTCTGAGCATTTAAGAGAGACTAGTATTCCAGAATGGGAAGATAAGTACCTTAATTACAAAGCAGGGAAGAAGATGATTAAGAAATATGTTAACTTGCAGCAAAACAATGAAGAAAGTATTGATACTAAGAAATTATTCATTGATGATTGGGTAATAAAAGGGGAATATAAGAAGTGTGAGAGTTTTTATTTGGAAGAAGTGAAAACATTGTTAGGTTGTCAAAATCTTGTAGCTGAGGCGTTGTTGGAAAATAATTGTGATGATCATGATAAAAATCAATTAGTTGAGAATTTTTTCATTAAAGAACATCATTCTAGTGTTGGGTCTATTTTACTGCAAATAAGAATATATACCCTAATGATGAAAGAAAGGGAAGAAATTATCACATCTCATAAAATGAGAAGAGCAAGTTCTTATGGAACAATATATAAACCAGATGATAACGTTATTTTTGCAGATAGCGCGAGTAATATATCACAAACAGAACACTCTTTGAAGAACAACTTTTTACTTTGGCTTGATGAATATGACATTTTACCTTCACTTCCTTCTTTAGATAATTTTGCTTTTTTCAAAAACAGGAAAAAAAATAAAAACAAAATTGAAAATGAACCTTTGTTATCTAATCAAAATTTTCGAGGAATAAGCAATATTCAATTGTTAGATGATGAAAATTTGGATAATGATGATAGCACAAATATAATGAGTATTAAGACGGAATGGATTTGGAACTGGCATAAAATTAATAAACTGTTGTCTGACTCTACATATGAATTGATTGCTTTACTACAAAAACTTGAAATGTATAGAAACAGTAATATCCAAGCAATCATTAAAATTGTCAAGAAATATGATAAAAGGACAGGAAATAATGAGTCTTCTAATATTAAGAAATTTTTGATAGATAATTCAATAATGTGTAGAGATTTGTTGATGGAGAAATTTGATGATGGGCATAGTAGTTTATTAGAAGAAGATAAACCAACTGATAAGCCTGAGTTCACTTCAAAACTACATGAAGCTATAAAAATTTTATCTCACCATTATACAACAACACTAGCAATCGATAAGAAAGATTCAAAGAAAAGAAAGATTTTCTTAAAGCAAAGCAACAATATCATGAATAACCAGTTTAGTGAGTTTTTAGTTCATAAATTTAACTTGACATTTAAAGAACTATTTATATCTGGTATTCAAATTGGTCTCTCATTGGCAATAATTATAAAAACTTTGCATTATGGTAGAACTATTGAAGCTGTAAATTCTGTTCAACATAAAATTCTATTGCCTATTTGGGGTGGT
This sequence comes from Hanseniaspora valbyensis NRRL Y-1626, assembly GCA_001664025.1. Lineage (NCBI taxonomy): Eukaryota > Fungi > Ascomycota > Saccharomycetes > Saccharomycodales > Saccharomycodaceae > Hanseniaspora > Hanseniaspora valbyensis. Next base: position 5,491 of record LXPE01000076.1, read on the forward strand.
TTTTATTTGATTGCATTGATGGCTTTACTTTACCAATTGAATTGTTATATCTGGTTCCATTTCAAAATTAATTATAAATTTATCATGTTTGGTGAAATTAAACCTTTGAAACTGAATCAATTTGGTGTTTTAACCAATTTTTATAATGATTTCAGTAATACTGAAATCTCAAGAAATCTACTTTTGATATCCTTGATTTTGTTGTCTTGTTGTTTACTTTCAATGGGATCTTTAAGTCAAAATGGTATGTTGGAACCTTATTGTACAATTTTTATATGTGGAGTTTTACCATTGGTTTTTTCCAAACCAGAATGGATTTACCCATTTTTGGAAAAAAAGAAGGACGATGATGATTTGGAAAGTACCAATAGACATTCTACAATGTGGCTTTTAACACCCTTCATTAGACTTTTCGGTGCTTTCTGGTACCCAGTTGAATTTTCTGACTTTTTCTTAGGTGATATATTATGTTCCTTGGGCTATTCCTTCACTAATTTGTTTTTAATATATTGTTATGATTATTGTGCTACAAAAGATGATTATTCTCAATGTTCCTCATCTAACTCATATACTATGGGTATATTATCGGCAATACCTAATTGGTTAAGAGCATTGCAATGTGCTAGAAGATTCTTAGATTCAGGGGATTGGTTTCCTCATGTTCCTAATGGTTTTAAATATTTTTTGGGAGCTGTTTTTAATTTAGCTTTAATGTTTTATAGATTGAATCCATTAAGTGAAGACATTAAATATGGATTTATTATTATTGCTATATTAAATTCTTTAATAACAGCTATATGGGATATTTTGCTTGATTTCAGTTTGTTACAATCATGGGACAAGAATACATTTGGTTTGAGAAAGACATTGCTTTTATGTAAGAGCAGAAACTGGGAAACTAATAAATATGATTCATGGAAAGAAAAATCTTTTTATTATTTTGCAATTGTAGAAGATTTTATCTTGAGATTTAATTGGGTAGTATATTTCATTTTTCCAAAAAACATTCAACAAAATGCTATGACATCCATATTTATGGCTTTTATGGAAATGTTTAGACGTTTTATATGGATCATTTTGAGAATAGAAAATTTGCAAGTGGTCAATGTTACTTTGTATAATATAAGTATTGATCATATGAAGCTGCCATATCAAATTGGATTCCAGAGAAATGAAAATATCCCCTCTGGAGAAGACACATATGCACATAGAGGCAGTGTTTCTAATTTGGTACCAGATTACGAATCAGTCAAAGATTTACAAGAACAAATATCTCTAATGGAAGAAGTTACACGTTATTATTCCAACAATCCTTCTGTATTGAAAAACAATGATTCCTTGATGGCGGAGACGAACTCTATAAGATCTTCTGTTATGATACCTAAACGTTTCAGAAGAGCAAGTTCAGCACTAAATATGATTCATAATAGTATACCATTTGCTAATTCACAAGATTTCCAGAGACCAAAATCAAAAAATAGTGTTATTGAAGAAGATTTATATGAAGATATATTTGAAGTAAATGATGAATCCGATAGAAGAACTATACATAATGGTATATTGTTGAAAAAGAGTGATTCTTCTTATATGGTGTTACCAAGTGCTTATAAAAATAATTCATCAAGTAAATCTGATTCCGAATAGAAATCAAAAAAAAAATTACACAGATACATATATGCATAGGTAATTTTTTTTTCATTTTGGATGTAATAGCTTCTTTCTGTTGAAGTGTTAAACTTTTGAGTAGAAAGAGTTTAAGTGCCGATTAATATATTTTTTTTGTAGGGCTGAATTAAAATACTGAGTACCCTTTTTTGTGTTTTTGTTTATTTTTCCCCAAAAAAAAAAAAACAAATAATCAAAAGTGTGGAATTCATGATTAATCAAATTTATTACTGTGTAAAACTTATCCAAAAAAAAAAAAAAAATTTTTTTAAGTATTATTATTATTATCATCCAAACATCTCTTTTCTCTAGAACTTTAATTTAAAATGGATATGAAGATTTAAGATATGTTTATATGACATTATGTATTATTACTGTTTTTTTTTAAACAGCCAGTGCAACTATCTCAAATTACTGAAATTCTAATACACTCACTTCAATATGAAATTTTCAGAGCATCTGAAAGGAACTAGTATTCCTGAATGGAAGGATAAGTACCTCAATTATACTGCAGGAAAAAAATTGATTAAAAAATATGCTGATTTGAAAAAAATAAATAATGATGAAAATATTGATACTAAAAAATTATTCATTGATGACTGGGTCATTAAGGAAGAATATAGAAAATGTGAGAGTTTTTATTTAGAGCAAGTCAAGATATTACTCGGTTATCAAGATCTTGAACCTGAGATTTTATTAAATGATAAGTCTGATAGTTATGATAAAAACAGATTAATTGAGAATTTTTTTATTAAAGAACGACATTGTAGTGTTGGTTCCATCCTACTCCAAATACGAATATATACTCTTATGATGAAAGAGAGAGAAGAATTTATTGCATCGCATGAAATTAGACCTGCAAATAACTATGGATCAGGATATAATATTTATGATACTGCAAGTAATAATTCACAACAAAATCAATCTTTGAAAAATAGTTTTTTACTTTGGCTTGATAAATATGATATTCTCCCAAAACCACCCTCTCTTGATAAACTTCCTTTTTTTAAAAACAGGAAAAAAAATAAAAACAAAATTGAAAATGAACCTTTATTATCCAGTTTTAATCTTCAAGGGATAAATAATATCCAATTGTTAGATGATGAAAATTTGGATAATGATGATAGCACAAATATAATGAGTATTAAAACAGAGTGGATTTGGAATTGGTACAGAATCAATAAACTGTTATCTGACTCTACGTATGAGTTGATTGCTTTACTACAAAAACTTGAAATGTATAGAAACAGTAATATCCAAGCAATCATTAAAATTGTGAAAAAATATGACAAAAGGATATCTGATAGCGAATCCTCTAATGTTAAAAAATTTTTGATTGAAAATTCAATTATGTGTAGAGATTTGTTAATGGAAAAGTTTGATGATGACCATAGTATTTTATTAGAAGAGAGTAAGCCCTTCAATAAACCTGAGTTTACTTCAAAATTGCATGAAGCTTTAAAAATTTTATCTCACCATTATACAACAACATTGGCAATAGACAAAAAAGACTCTAAAAAGAGAAAGATTTTCTTAAAGCAAAGTAACAGTATCATGAATAATCAATTTAGTGAATTTCTGGTTCATAAATTTAATGTGACATTTAAAGAACTATTTATATCTGGTATTCAAATAGGTCTTTCTGTTGCTATAATCATTAAGCATCTGCATTATGGTTTAACTATTGAAGCTGTGGAATCTGTGCAACATAAAATTTTATTACCTATCTGGGGTGGCTTTTACCTAATAGGGTTAATGGCTTTACTCTTTCAATTGAATTGTTATATCTGGTTCCATTTCAAAATTAATTATAAATTTATCATGTTTGGTGAAATTAAACCTTTGAAACTGAATCAATTTGGTGTTTTAACCAATTTTTATAATGATTTCAGTAATACTGAAATCTCAAGAAATCTGCTTTTGATATCCTTGATTTTGTTGCTTTGTTGTTTACTTTCAATGGGATCTTTAAGTCAGAATGGTATGTTGGAACCTTATTGTACAATTTTCATATGTGGAGTTTTACCTTTAGTCTTCTTAAAACCAGAATGGATTTACCCATTTTTAGAAAAAAAGAAAGATGCAGAGGATTTAGACAGTGTTAACAGACATTCTACAATGTGGCTTCTAACCCCATTTATAAGATTGTTTGGTGCTTTCTGGTATCCAGTTGAGTTTTCAGATATCTTCTTAGGCGATATTTTATGCTCCCTAGGTTATTCCTTCACTAATTTGTTTTTAATATATTGTTATGATTATTGTGCTACAAAAGATGATTATTCCCAGTGCTCATCTTCGAGATCTTATACCATGGGTATTTTAGCGGCAATACCTAATTGGTTAAGAGCATTGCAATGTGCTAGAAGATTTTTGGATTCTGGACTTTTATTTCCACATGTTCCTAATGGTATTAAATATTGCATAGGTGTTGTTTTCAATTTGACTTTAATGTTTTATAGATTGAATCCTGCTAGTGAAAAAATCAAACGTAGGTTTATTATTATTGGTATTATTAATTCTTCAATATCAGCTACATGGGATACATTGGTTAATTTTGGTTTACTGCAATCATGGGATAAAAATACATTTGGATTGAGAAAGACTTTACTTTTGTGTAAAAGTAAAAATTGGGAGACTGGTAAATATGACTCTTGGAGAGAGAAATCTTTTTATTATTTTGCAATTGTGGAAAATTTGATGTTAAGATTCATTTGGGTAGTGTATCTTATTTTTCCTAGAAACATTCAACAAAACGCTATGACATCTATTTTCATTGCTTTTATGGAAATGTTTAGACGTTTTATATGGGTTGTTTTGAGAATAGAAAATTTACAAATGGTTAATGTTGCACTATATAAAATTAGTATTGATCATATGAAACTTCCTTATAAAATTGGGTTTCATAGAAACGAAAATATTCCTTGTGGAGAAGATACATCTATTAACACTGTAGATGTTGCTGATCTAGTTCCAAGTTATGAAGGTGTCAGCAACTTACAAGAACAATTATCTTTAATGGAAGAAGTCAATCGTTATTATTCCAACAATCCTTCTGTTTTGCAAAACAACGACCCATTAATAGAGAGTACTGATGATACAGAATCTTCTGTTATAATGCCTAAACGTTTTAGAAGGGCAAGTTCAGCATTCACTATGATTCATAATAGTATACAATATGCTAACTCTCAGGATTTCCAAATACCAACTCCAAAAAATAGTAAACTTCAAAAAAATTTGTATGGAGAAATATTTGAAAATAATTATGGATCAGAGAGAAGAAGAAGTATACATAATGATGTATTGATGAATAATGGTGATCCTTCAGGTTTAGTAATTCCAGGTCCTTCTCAAGAAAATGTTACAAATGAATCTGACTCCGAATCAGAATCAGAATAACAAAAAAAAAAAATATTCTATTAATATTTAAAGTAAGTTACTTAATAAAATTACGTTAAAGATTGCATATATATATATATATATATAACATTTATTTTATTAATTTTTAATTTTTAAACTGCAAAATGTTGTACTTTTACATAACTTGGTAAATTCCATCTTCTATAAATAGTTCTGATAATCCAAACAGGTAAAATACTTAATGCTAAAATAAAAATCAACTCTGGGAAAAATTGGAATGAAGAAACATATGAAAGATCAAAATATTCGAATAAAAATGGAATTGAAATAACAAAGAAAGCTGCAGTAGCTACTTGTGAGAAAGTCATCATTTTTTGCCATGTTCTTATTTCTAATCCAGCCATTATCAATTCATTCAATACCAAAGTAATAAAACTTATAGCAACCATTTTAGTGAAATCATAATTGTTTAAACTTGTAAACTTTTGTGATATACCTTGGATAACAATTCCTTGGTATAAAGACAACAAACACCAGCCATAAAATGTTCTATTATTCAAAGATTTACCAAGTATCAAATCTTGATAAAGCTCAGGATACAAATTACATAAATTGTAATCAATATCAAAATCAAACGCTAAAGAAAATACAGGCAGCATTGTGTAACAAGTTGA
>LXPE01000077.1:0-11101 GCA_001664025.1 Hanseniaspora valbyensis NRRL Y-1626
TTCATGATTGCTGAAATATCATATCCAAGTTTATTGTAAATGAATTTAACAACATCTTCTGAATCTGTCTTTGGAGAAATTGGTAACAATCTTAAAGTTGCAAAGAAAGATGAATGTTTTTTGTAAATGTCTTGTAATTGTAAAGATAAAGGGTAAATATCATCAACATTATCACAATTGAAACAACAAATAACATTGTTATCATAAGTTAACCATTCTTTTACAATATCCAAAATTTCACTGTCCAATTCATCAAATATGACCGAACTATCCCATGGTATTCCACATATACTATTGAAGTTTTGATGAAGGAACCACATGTCAAAGATTTAATTGAGAACTCAAAATATTTAGAAGCTTGTGATTCAGAGACTGGTTGGTTTAATGAATTGGATACTTGGAAAAGAAAAAGAATCATTAAATATATTCTTGATTGTTTATATCAAGGAATCACTGAGTTTTCTGAAGATAAAATAAAAATTTATAAAAATATGCCATCAACTAAAATGTATACACCAGAATCTCGTTTTTTTGCAAAGAGTAAAGATTTAATGGCAACAAATAATGGGAAATATATTTCAAAAGATGATGATGATGATATTGAAGATAATGATGACCCTGATTTATATAACGTTATTGCTAGTTATAATGATGAGGAAGAGGAAGATGATGATGACTTTGATGAAAAATTAGTAGGAAATATTAATTTAGAAGAAGCAAATTTTGAAGATATTATTAAAAGATTGGATTTACAAAATAATGAACTTGCAAATGAAGTTAGAGAATCTTTTTACAGTTTTATCAAGTTGTAATTAAAACAGCAATAACAAATAATAACTTTTTTTTTGTTTTGTTTACATAGTAATGATATATACTATTGGCAATATTATTTTTTTTTTTTTAATTAACATATAATTATTAATTAAAATTTAATCCACATTTTTTAAAATAGATTTCGTTTGGAAATCACTAGTAACAGGTTTTGAAGCATATGCAGAATTTTTATCATCATAAATATTTGTTGTATATTTAACAAATGAAACACTCAGTGCTTTGTCTCTTTTCATACTTTCTTTATTTGAAAAATTAGTATCAGTGTTTTCACTATTTTTTCCTTTTTTTGTCAAATTCCTTGCTAGTTTTCTAAGCATGGATTCTGGCTTGATATTTTTTGATAAAATTTCATAATCTGCATCCACTGGTGACATGTTAATAGAATCATATGAAACCGATGTTTCTTTTTTATTTTTATTAAGCACAATATCTGGCTCAAGCTTACTGCTATCGATAGATAAGTATGAGTTTTTATTTTTATTGTTTCCATGTCTTTCACCAAGAGTTCCAAAAATCCACCATTTTCTTGAAAACCTACTATTATGAGTTTCACTATCAGTGGTATCAGATCCTTTTAATGGTGAAAATGATATTTGATCACTAGGATTTGCACCATCCTTGATCAAATCATGTAAAGTTCTGTACTTTTGATACTTTGGAGCAAATTTAAATGTTGTTGATTTTTCTAACTCTTGTGTTTCTAAATTTTCTTCATTATCATCAAGTTTAAAGTGTAACTTCCTTAAAATTTCTGTTTCCAATCCTGAAGCATAATCTTTTTTTAAAACTGACAATTCTTCAGCTCCATGTTTTTTCACAATAGTGTTCACTGATATTCCAGTTTCAGGATTTAATAAATTATTGTGACTGTTTTCTGGTTCCTTATAAAAATTACTCATCAATTTTGACCATTTATGAGTACCTGCCCTTTTTAACCTATGAAATCTGTTTTCCATAGTAACACTATTGTTTTTGCCATTTTGTAAAAAACTTTCATTTTCTTCCAGTGACAGTATTGAATTTTCTTCTTCTTTTACAGTTGCAATTGTATCATCATTATTTTCTAGCATTTCTTGTATCCCCAAAAAACTTTCTGGAGGTGAAAGATTTGTTTGCGGGTAGTGGGAACTATGTTCTGAAAAGCAACTTTCTAATGTTGTATTATTTTCAATTGAGTTTTCTATCTTTCCAGTATTTTTATTAAGAGATAAGGGCATCATATTGTTACAAGATCCAAGAGAAGTCAGTGGCTCAGTGACACTCAAAGAATTTGGAATAATATCGATTTTTTCAATACTGGTATACAAACTTAAAGGTGATTTAGTTAAATTTGAAGCAGAAAAATTGGATACTGAGCTAAATATATTTTTTATCTTATCTTTTTTCTCTTTAATTTTTTGTTTTCTTTCTTCTTTTTTTAAATCATTAATAAAAATTCCAATATCTTCCATTTGTTTTTCAGCCCCACTTACTGACTCATTTACAGCTTCGTATTTTTTACTTTCAAGTTCCATAAACTGGTCTAAATCCACATCACCATCATCAACAATATCATTAATATTTTCTAATTTAAAATCACTAGTAGAGATTATACCTTTATCCTCAGTGAGGTTGCTAGAAAAACAATCACCTGCAAAACTTAAGACAGATACGTGAAACGGAGTATTGCTTTTCAAATTTCTATCATCACTTGTTTTAATTTTATTTGAATTAAGTTGATAAAAAATATTTTTACTTGAAGTTTCAGACAAATCATCAATAGATTTTTCATTTACATTATTTTTTTCTAGTTTATTTTTACCTGTAATTATAGAGCTGTTAATTAAAAATGGAGAGGTTTCGGGATTTAAAATATTTAATTTTTTTCCTGAAAAATTTTGAGATGTTTTTAAAGAATGAATATTTTCTTGGGAATCTCCAAAAATACCAACGGTTTCTGAACTTTTAATTGGAGAAAATAATGTGGAATCAGATTGCAATGGTATTTTTTTAGACAAATCATCATAACTTATAAACGGAGTATCATTTGAGACAGCAGAGATAGCATTAAGTTTTAGCAATGCAGAACTTTTTGCAAATGAATAAAAAAGATTATCTTTTTGTACCTTTTTTTTGTTTTTTTGCTTCATATGTTTTTTTAAGTGTTTCTGTTTTTTGGATGATTGTTTTGTAGAAGATTCTTTACCTTTGTGTATAATTAATGATCTTGATGAAATTGGTAAAAGGTAATCACTTTGTATTGGTTCAGTTACATCACTGACAAGTGATTCCGGGATACTAGTCTCAGTACAAGTATCAAAGTCCTGAAACTTTTGTGTTTTATTTAAACTTGAAGATATTTTTTCTTTTTTGTTTGAAAAATTCTCTTGAATTAATCTATCATTTTCAGCATATTTACTCTCAGAATTAACAGTAGACATGATAAAGATATAATGGTTGGTGATATTGCATCTGAAATAAATTGTTATTTTTATAATTCAATGTTTAAATAAATAACATTTATTATTAATCATTCTTTTATTATGTCAGTATTGTGCTTTTTTTTTTCCATTTAATTAGCATTATTATTCTTATCGTATTAGTATTTGTTTTTTTTTGTGTAACAATTCCTAGATCTTATCTAAAATCCGAAATAAATGTAGCAATAAAAAATATTTTTCATGTTTTTAGTATTTTTTTCCACTTTTTTTTGTATATTTCCCTTCGGATATAATAATAGAACGAATTAAAACATTTTAATACGAAATTAAATTAATTTTTCTAACAGTTTCATAATTTTTTGGTTCAAAAAAGTTTGACCTCGTGGGCTAAATGGACAAAATGATGCTAAGAATATTCCAGAAATTACACCAAATTATTAGACACAATTGCTTTTTTTTGCAGCGAAATTGGTGGCAAATAGCTGTTACTTATCTTAAAAATTGCTTTTTTTTTTGTTGATGAGGTGGCAAATTAAAAAAATTTCCTATATAAAATCTAGTCATTTTTCTTCGAAGAAAAGAAAAAAATTTTCTGGTTTTTTTTTTTTTTTAGTTTAAAAAGGAATTCAGTTGTTAGCAATTTCTTTCTTCATCTTTTTTCATTCAACAATTGTTTCTTTTTTTTATAAAACATAATATATTACTAGTTATTTAATTTTAGAGAGAAAGTGTATATTAAAAACCACTACGTATTAAATAATTATAGAAAATGGGTAAAGAAAAATCTCATATTAACGTCGTTGTTATCGGTCACGTCGATTCTGGTAAGTCTACTACTACTGGTCACTTGATTTTCAAGTGTGGTGGTATCGATAAAAGAACCATTGAAAAGTTTGAAAAGGAAGCCGCTGAATTAGGTAAGGGTTCTTTCAAGTACGCTTGGGTTTTAGACAAGTTAAAAGCTGAAAGAGAAAGAGGTATCACCATCGATATCGCTTTATGGAAGTTCGAAACTCCAAAATACCAAGTTACCGTTATTGATGCTCCAGGTCACAGAGATTTCATCAAGAACATGATTACTGGTACTTCCCAAGCTGATTGTGCTATTTTAATCATTGCTGGTGGTGTTGGTGAATTCGAAGCCGGTATTTCCAAAGATGGTCAAACCAGAGAACACGCTTTGTTAGCTTTCACCTTAGGTGTCAGACAATTAATTGTTGCTGTTAACAAGATGGACTCCGTCAAGTGGGACCAAGCTAGATTCACTGAAATCGTTAAGGAAACCTCCAACTTCATCAAGAAGGTTGGTTACAACCCAAAGACTGTTGCTTTCGTCCCAATTTCTGGTTGGAACGGTGACAACATGATTGAACCAACTACTAACGCTCCATGGTACAAGGGTTGGGAAAAGGAAACCAAGTCCGGTGTTTCTAAGGGTAAGACCTTATTAGAAGCTATTGATTCTTGTGAACCTCCAGCCAGACCAACTGATAAGCCATTAAGATTACCATTACAAGATGTTTACAAGATTGGTGGTATTGGTACAGTACCAGTCGGTAGAGTCGAAACCGGTGTCATCAAGCCAGGTATGGTTGTCACCTTCGCCCCAGCCGGTGTTACTACTGAAGTTAAGTCCGTTGAAATGCATCACGAACAATTAACTGAAGGTTTACCAGGTGACAATGTTGGTTTCAATGTCAAGAATGTTTCCGTTAAGGAAATCAGAAGAGGTAACGTCTGTGGTGACTCTAAGAACGATCCACCAGTCGGTTGTGCCTCTTTCAACGCTCAAGTTATTATCATGAACCACCCAGGTACAATTTCTGCTGGTTACTCTCCAGTCTTAGATTGTCACACTGCTCACATTGCTTGTAAATTCGAAGAATTAGTTGAAAAGATTGACAGAAGATCTGGTAAGGTTATGGAAGCTAATCCAAAGTCTATCAAGGCCGGTGATGCTGCTATCGTCAAGTTCATTCCATCCAAGCCAATGTGTGTTGAAGCTTTCACTGAATACCCACCATTAGGTAGATTCGCTGTCAGAGATATGAGACAAACTGTTGCCGTCGGTGTCGTCAAGTCCGTTGATAAGACTCAAACCGCTGGTAAGGTTACCAAGTCTGCTGCTAAGAAATTATAAGTTTGACCCTAAATTAAATTAAAAATTAATTTTTATTTTTCTATTAAAATGTCATTAAATTCTTATAAGTTCTATATGAAGTAAAACTTAACGAAAACCCAAAAAAAAATTATATAATATTATATAAAATTAAAACCAAAAAAAATATAAAAAAAAACAACTTTATTTTTTTATTTAAAAAAAAAAAATAAAATTAATTAACTTCTTTTTTTAAATGTAGCTTTATTGTGATAATTGTTTGATTTTAATGGAATGGAAAAAAAAAGAATAATACGTTTTCTAATTAATTAAATGTTTCATAATAATAATACTAACAATATTTATCAATAAATATGATGAATGTATATTATGCATGAAGCAAAAAAATTTAAACTTTATCTTTATTTTTTTTTCCAATTTGTGTTTAAAAAATTTCACTTTTGTTTGACGTCGAAAAATAGAAAAAAAATTAAAAAGATAACGCTACCATAACAAAAAAATGTTTCAAAATTTGGTTTCTTAACAAAACAATCACAAAAAAAAAACGATTTGAATTAAAAGTATTTTTTCTGTTAATATACAAACAGCTTTGTTAGACCTATATTTTACTTATACATACAATAAAAAAAATGAAAATAATGAATGACTTTGTGTTTTCTGTTTCATTCTCTTTTCTAATGTCAATATTTTGAAATGTTTAAAAATGACTACATGTTAAAACGTGACTATCCAATATTTTCATTCACATAAACGCGTCACTTTTTTTTTTTTTTTTCAATTGTTTTTTTTTTTAAAAAATTTAACCTGACTGTTCAAAATAAGTAAATAACAATTACCAGAGACAAATATAAGAACTAAAACCTTATTAACAGTTAGTGAAAATATATATATATTATTATTTATTTTTTTCAATGGAAGATTTTAAACCTGAAGCTTGGGCTGTCAATTCTACAAATTCTACAAATGTAAGTTTGGTCGATACAAAAGAAGGTAAAATTGCCTCTTTCAAACCAAGTTTTACTTACCCTATTTTTGGTGAAACTGAACAAGTATTTGGTTACAAAAATTTGGAAATGATTTTAGCATTTGATTCTAGAAATTTCACCCCTTTTTTAAATGTTAAATATACAGAAAAACTTGATGATGATTTGTTATTAGAAAAAGCTAAAATGGATTTACAATCAGAAAAAGGTGACTATGATGATGAGGAAGAATATGAAGAAAGTGAACAAGAACAAGAAAATGGTAATGATGATATTTCAGAAAAAGAAGTAGAGTTTACAGAACCTATTGAATTTGATCCTTTAAAAAAATTATTACAGTTCTTACCTGAAAATGATCTAACTATAAAAAACGAAGCTAAATGGACTGAACAATGTAGTGAAGAAGGAAACTTGGTTGAAAATATTTTACAAAAAGATGGAGAAAAGATTACTAGCGATGAAAAGAGTACCGTTTATAAAATCACTATCACTAAATTCAAACAAATTCATGACAGAATAAAAATTTTCACTCTTTTATTTATAGAAGGGGCTTCTTATATTCAAGATGATGATGAAGTTTGGGATGTTTATGTTATTTTAGAAAATAAAACATCTAAAATTATTGGTTATGCAACCTGTTATAAATACTGGTTTTATGACGGGAAAAGTAAGAAATTTGATAGTTTGCAAAAACTACCAGAAGATTACTCTTATAAAGGAAGAATCTCTCAATTTATAATATTTCCAACTTTCCAAAATCAAAAGTTTGGTTCAAGATTGTATAATAGCATTTATGAATACTGGTTAAAACAAGACTTTATTAAACAAATTAATATTGAAGATCCTAATGAATCATTTGATGCATTGAGAGACAAGAATGATTTCCAAAGAATTATTGACTCCAAATTTGATACAAAGATATCAACAAAAGATTTCCAAAATTCAAATGTTTCTAAAAAAAATTTAGAATCAGACTATATTGACTTATTAGATCAATTAAGAAATCAATTCAAATTTGAACCTAAACAAGCACAAAGACTACTTGAAATGATATTCATTTACTTGAACTTGGATGACTTCATTAGACTTGTCATTATAAAAAGAGTTTACAAACAAAACTACGAATTATTGTTAGATTTTGATAAAGAAGATAGAAATGAAAAATTAGAAGAAACTTGTGAAAACATTAAACAAGAATACTTTGAAAGAATACCAAGTTTAATACAAAAAGATGATGTAGAAGAACCTCCAAAAAAAAAATCTAAATTGTAACTAATAAAGTGAAAAAAGAAGAAAAGAAAATTTTATATATAATTATATAACTAAAGTATTATTTTCTTATTTTAACTTACTTACGTTCAATAACTCTGTAGTGTAGTAAAATATATCCTAAACATAAAAAGAATAAAATATAAGCAAATAATAAGCTAATATCTCTATTTAAATTCAAAACATTAAATCCAACAGTACTTAGTATAGTAGCACCAGGAACTTCTATAGTCAATCCTAATTTTTCATCTTTCAAAGTTAGATCTTTAACTTCATTAACAATCAAAGCTTCATAACTGTAGAAAAACAAACTTCCATTCTTCATATACTTGAACAATTCATTGGTTATATTAGCAGTATTTATAAACAAACCTGAAAATAGAACAGACCATAATAACAATAATACTGTAAACATAATTGCAGCATTCAAATCTTGGAAGAAAATACCAACAGTTAATATCTCAAAAGAGATGGCAAAATTAAAAAGTATCAAAATTGATAAGAATTTGAAAAAGTAAACATATTGACCTTGACCCATATTCAATCCAACCAATGGATAAATTATTATTGATAAAATAAATGGTGGTATCAATCTCAATGGGACTATATCACTGACAATTTTACTGATGTAGTAAGCAGATGGATGGTAATAATTGTTGGATCTTTCTTTCAAAAATATTAATCTTTCTAAATAGAATGTTGATAAACCAGTGAATGCTAAAAATCCTAGGAATAAAATCAAGAAGAAGAAAAGACCCATTCTGTTTTGGAAACCTGTGATATCATTTTGAACATTGTGATACAAATTACCTAAGAATAGGGCAACTGCAACAGTAAGAATATAATTACCAATCAATAATTTTGGATTTCTATAAACATTCTTAAAAGTTCTTGAAGATAATATAATTACTTGTTCAATCCAGGAAGCTTGAGAAGCATATAATTTCAAGTTAATATTCAAAGATTCAACAGAGTTGCTATTTTTAATTTGATATAGTAAGCCAGTATAAACTTGAGAATCTAAAAACTTAGTGGCTAATTGATGGTTTGCTAATTCAGTATCTGCTTCTGTTGTTGTTGTTGTATCTCTTTGAGACAAAGAACTGTAGTTATGTGCAGCTTCATCTTCTGGAGAACATAATAAATGAGATATTTCACCAAGTTCACTGTTTCCAAATGAGTGGCCTTCTAAGAAAGATTCAGTTAAAGGTTTCAAGTTTTCATCAAAAGTGATATCCAATAAATAATCAGCAATGTTAACATTTGGTGGACATTCATAGCCACAATTGGTTAAGAAATCTTTCAATTCGGAAACTGGACCTGAGAAATACATTTCACCTTTACCCAAGAAAATCAAAGAATCAAATTTATCAAAAACATTAGCTCTAGGTTGATGAATAGAACAGACAACAGTTGTATTATTCTTTAAAGCTAATTCAGATAAACAGTCAATAACGTTTTTACTATTGGCAGCATCCAAACCGGAAGTAGGTTCATCTAAAAACAAGATAGATGGAGATTTGACTAATTCACAACCAATAGCAACTCTCTTTCTCTCACCGCCACTAATACCTCTAGCAAATTCATCACCAATTAAATGATCTTTGATATCATAAATTCTTAAATCTTTCAAAACTTTAATAACAAATTTCACTTTAGTCTTATACTTCATATTTTTTGGTAATCTTAATAAAGCACTATTCAAAATAGTTTCATAAACTGTTAAAGTAGGTAAGAAGAAATTATCTTGATCAACAAAACCAATAGATTTCAATAAGTTTGTATTCTTTGTATTGATTAAAGATTCACCATTGATTTTGACAGAACCTGTGATTTTACCAGATTTTTGTTTGTTGGATAAGATATCTATTAATGTAGATTTACCTCCACCACTTTGTCCCATAATAGCAGTTAAACCAGGTTGGATGTGACCAGATATACCTTTTAATATATTTGTATTTCTAGATGGAACAGAATATTTAACATCTTCAAAAGTTAAAGTAACACCAGTTTTATCAGAATTAATGAATTTTTCAAATTCATCTTCATCATCATCATCGCCATCACCATTAGATAATTTTTTATAATCATCATTACTAAACATTGGAGATTTGGAAATAGCATCAATAGCTAAGACAATTAATCCTATAACAAATAGAGTGAAAATTGATAATCCAGTTATTTGTTTCCAAGTTAAATTTTTTTTGTTAGGTTGAGAGTAACCAGGAATTTGAGAGTAATGCATACATTCACCACCATTACATTTCAAAGCAATGTATGGGTCACCAAACAGAGTTGTAATCAAATCATTGATAGAAGGTTCAGTAAATTTACATTCTTTATTATTTAAATCACAAGTAAATTCACCAGGACCTTTGATAGTCTCTTCTAAAAATTCAGTAATATCTATAAAACCACTCTTACCACACAAAAATTCACCAGGAATACATTTACATTGAGCATTTTCACATTTGTAATGAGAAATATTGTTTTGTAAATCAAAATCAAAAGAGCAAGTATCAAACCCACAATAAAAACTTTCAATTTGATTTGTCCAAAATTGGAAGAAACATTCTTCAATAGATTTATCACAATGGAAAGAAACTTGTGGTTTTTGTTTTGGTAATAGTTGTATAATTTTTGGGTTTGTAACATCACAACCTTGATATAATTTTTTGACAATAATACCATTTCTATTACAAACAGCACCTTTTTTCAATTCATCATCATCAAAGAAATCTCTACAAACATCATCCTCATAACAAATGTTACAATTGATACCTTCCCAACCATCATCACAATCACATTGGTTAGTGTAGGTATCATTATTGAAAGTATCATTTCTTATCGGTCTTAATTCATTTGTTTTGTTTAAGCCACCGCATAATGGTTTAACACAATCTTGACCACCAAAACCTTCCATACATTCACATTGACCATTAAATTCATTACATTTAGAAAATTGTTTACAATTAAACATAGGTAACATACAATTGAAGCATGGTGGGCATTCATCTTCATTAGTATTTAAATTATTAGCAGATAAAGCTAATTTATAAGGGTTCTTAGTTGTTGTTGTTGTTTCAACAGCATTTGTTATATTAATTTGTAAAAACGGGACTAGAAATAGTAATAAAAAGAATTTATTACCACTAGCAGTTAACCTCATTTTATATATATATATATATATATATATATTTATATTTATATTTATATTTATGCTATATTTGTTAATAAAAGTAAAATATAGAAATTCAAGTATTAGTTGGTTTTTATTATTGATTGGTACATCTTTATTTTTATATAATTCATTTGTATTGAAGTGTTAAAAAAAAAAGATTTTATTTTATTTATGATTGTATATAAAAAAATAAAAAAAGGGTGAGAAAAAAAAAAAATTGATAAGGGGAGGGGAGAAGATAAAAATTTTGATTTTTTTTTTTTGCCAAAGTGGGTGTGTGTGTGTAAAGTAAAAA
>LXPE01000078.1:0-10955 GCA_001664025.1 Hanseniaspora valbyensis NRRL Y-1626
TCATTTTTTTTTTTTTTTTTATAGGAGGAACAAAATATATATATATATATATATATATCGGTACCACCACACTTATAAAACAAAATTAATAAAAAGATAAATATCTACTTAAATAAATTCTATAGGGTGTGTGGGGAGAATATTTTTAAAATAAAATAATAGGTGTGTGTTGATAGAATATGTGTTAAGTTAAAATATTTAGTTGGTTTTTCTTTATATATAACTTATATATTCTTTTATTTAACCTAGTAATAAGAAAGCTATAACTAATTTATTTATATAGTACTTTCTTATCTATTAAAACTTTGAAATTCATTCTTGTCCCCCTAATTATTTATTAATAGGGGAAGAATTACTTTTCTCAATAAATGATAAATTAATATTATTATCACGTGTACAGATGTCCTATTTCTGTCATGTGTGTGTATAGGATATAAGATATATATATATACCAAAACATTATGTAACTAAAAAAATAGTTTTTGTTTACATATTAAAAAATATAAATTAAATAAAATAATACTAGGAATATTTTTTTTGTGTTTATTAATAATTTTTTAATATTTTAATTAAATGTAATCAAATATAATTTTTCATATTACACAAATAATATAACAATATATATATATATATATATATATATAAGATATTATCTTTATTATATACATATCATTTAAATTATTAAAAATATATAACCAATAAAAACAAAATAAAAAAAAAAAGAACTTATTTAATAAAATGATTCTTAATAAATCTATTATTCTTTTAATACTACACTTCATTACGTTATCTTTTGCTAACAAAATTTACAAGAAACAAAACAAAAATAATGATGAATTTGTTATTCAATTGAAACCTGGTAATGATTCATGTATACAATTTTTAAATAAATATTATACTTCTAACTCTTTAGCAAAGAGTAACCAACTTTTAAATGATTTGAAATATAAAGAATTGAAAAATTTCCAAAAAGGTAATTTTATTAAACCTAACTCTAATGAATTACAAAGTATTTCTTTCACTGATTATTACCAATTAAAAAAACCTAATTTATTACCTGATTTGAATTTGATTTATGGTAAATTTCCTCAAGAAGTTTTAGCTCAAATGTATGAAGATCCTTTGATTCTTGCCATATCTTTAAACAGAGAGTTTCAACTAGCCACTAATCAAGAAGAAGAAGAAGAAGAACAATCTTTTTCTTCAAACTCTGTTGTCACTTTAGATGATTTATCTCCTTTTTCTAATTCAAAAGGGGGCATTGGTGTAGATATTTACCTATATGACACTGGAATTTTCCCAAATCAAGATCATTTTGATTCAAGATTACACAAAATCTTAGATTACTCTTCTATAAGAAAAAAAAGCAACAAAAACAATTCTTTTTCTAAACAACAACATGATCATGGTACAAATTTAGCTGCTGTTATTGGCTCCTCCCAATTTGGTATTGCCAAAAAATCTAATTTGTATGATATGAAATTGTCTAATGGTGGTACAACAAACTTATTTACTCTTTTAATGGCTTTAAAACAAGGTTATCTCCATTCAAGAACAACTGGAAGACCAAGTATATTTGTTATTCCCTGGGTTGCTAAAAAATCACACGTTTTGGAAAATGTTCTCTCTCTGATGCAAAATGAGAGTTTGAATACTAATCATAAAAAAACTTTTTTAACTATTGTTGTTCCTGGTGGTAATTCTCCAGGTACTTCTGCTTGTTTATACTCTCCTGCAGGAACATCTAAAGTCATAACTGCAGGTGCATTAGTATCTAAATCAAAAATTATTAAAAATGAAAATGGTGCAAATTTAGACAAGAATGATATTGCCCACTTCTCTGCTATAGGAGAATGTATTGATTACTATGCTCCTGGATACAAAGTAAACACTTTATGCTATGATTCAAACTATAACAAATTGAAAGGCTGTGAGAAATCAGGTACTTCCGTAAGTGCTGCCATAATTGCTGGTTATTTAGCTCTAGACATGTAACATAAATTATATATATAATTTAATTTAAAAAATATAAAAATATATTTAATAATATAACAATTAATAGATGAAGTTATGGAAATGTTAATAAAGAATTAATGTGTTTGAGAATTCGGGTAAAATTATAAATTATTAGCATTATTTTTTTTTCATGTTCTATTTACACTGACGCGTAACAAATCGTGAAAAGTTTAAAAAAAAAATTTTTTTTTTTAATTTTTTTTATTTTATTTTTAATTAATATTTCTAATTTTCTAAACTAAACCAATATACACATCTATATAAAACAACATTATTTACAAAACCAAAAAGATCCATAATTACAAAAACTTTATTTTTCATAGGGATGTCTGATTTTGAAGATTTTGAGGAATTGTTTGCTAAAGAAGCTGAAATAAATTCAAAACAACACAATAATATCAATCAAGAAAACGGAGATGATTTTGAAGATAATATAGATCAAGATAATAATATCAATGAAGAAGACGAAGAAGAGGAATATTACTATGAAGACAACAACACAAAAAGTAACATTACAGAGAGTGTTGAATTGGATGAATATCTTACAAGAAAAATACATCATCTTTGTATCTCTCTTTCCTCATTTATCAATAGCAAATTTGATATCACTTCAACCACACTTTCAAACTTAAAACAATTGAAACAGGGTTTACAATTTGATTCTAAAAAATTAGAATCTCACACTGTCTTTATACAATTATACAAAAATAATATCTTGATCCATGATCTTATACCAATTTTAACTCTTTTCAATAATTCACCCAATCCATCAGATTATTTAAACAAATGTGTTATAAGAACATTAGAAATCATTTATAAACTGACACAAAAGATTGAACTTAATGAGGAATCCTCTAGTAAAGAAATTGAAGAGTATAATGAAGTCAAAAAAATACAATTAATTTACAAAAAACAATTATTAAACACTAAATTATTGACTTCATTTGTTAAACTTTTGATGACTAACTGTTTAATGGGGGAAAAGGGAGAGAAGAAAGAAAATAGTAGTAAAATCACAATCTTTGTCATAAACATTATCAAAAATATGCTTGAAATTGAACCATTTGAGATCATTTTGTCTGGTGACAAATGGAAAAAATTACAATACAAACAAATAAACCAAAGCTCATGTTTACCAAAAGGTGTATCCAATGATGATATCAATATTAAACAGGTTGTAAATAAATTTAACGAAAGTGCTTTATTCCCAGTTTTAATTAAAATCACACAACAATTAGGTCAAAGAAAAAATTTATTCTCTGATCCAGATGATGAAGAAAGAATATACCTCCCAATAATGGATATCTGGTATCATCTGATAAAAGATATTTCACCAGATTTATACAAAGAAAAAGAAACAATAATAGCAGTAACAAAGAAGGTAAAAAAAAAAATTATAATAGTGAATCACCATCTGGTAGCAAACTTGCAACTCTTTTGGCTAAGGATACAGAATTGAAAAAAAAAATTGTCAACAATACATCCTCTCGTCATTCTAAATTTGGATCTTTGATTACTATCGAGACTGGCGATAACAGAAGAACCCAAATTTCAAGCATAAATAACTCTACATTGACAGATAAAGGGATGGATTTTTTGGATTTGAATAAGAAGACACTTCCAAGAATGAAAACTCCAAAAACAGATGATGCAGAAGGCTGGTTGAAATCTTCATATCTAATGGCTTTATTTGAGAATGATTCTCTTGTCTCTTTATACTTGTTTAATCAATGGATTGATAAGTTTATTTTATCAAAAGCTTTTGCAAATTTGATTTCCTTGATCACTGGAAAATTGAAAGAAGATGGGGATTTATTGGATGATAATGATGAAGTTTGTTGTAAATATATTGTTCTTTTATCTTGGTTTATTCAATTCCATTTTGCTAGATCCTCTGAAAATATCAAGTTTGCTAAATTGTTACCAAAATTGATTAACATGAATAATATTGGTTTAATCAAATTGTTATTTGATATGTACACTAAATTTGCAACAGATAAGGAAGTTAACCATTGTTTTGTTCATGCTTTTAATAAATTGTATACTCTTATATTAACAATTATCACTACTGATTCTAAATCTATAGTCACTTACTATTTAGTAATCATGTACATATTGAAACGTATTGATTTACATAATGCAATGTGTTCATACACAAGAATATTAAACAATTCTACAAACATTTGTCTACAAGAATCTGGTGTAATACTAATATCATATTTGATAAAGTTTAGCCAGCAAATTGGACAGTTTCAATTAAACATTGAATCTATTGAAAAAGATCCTTTATTGAAACATAATGTTCATAAACTTCTAAAATTATTAGAATTTGATACTTTGAAAAATACAGTTGATTTTATTAACGTAAATTTTTCAGATCAAGAACCTAAGTTAAACCACAGTTTCATATTTCATCATGATACCATTTCAACTTTGATTTGTCTTTTAGAAGTACAATCCCATTTGAGTTATTCCTCTCAAAAGACACTTTTAAAATTATTAAATCTTTGCCAAAGAAATCAACCAACCGCATTACAAAGAATAGATTTATTATTACAACTTCGTCAATTATCTAAGGATACTCCTCAAAGGGCAAGACTTTATAAACATGTGAATGCTTTTTCAAAATTATATTTGACAACTTTGAAAACAAGATTTGTTAAAAACCCACAATCTGCTCCAATAGAATTGCTTTTTATTAAAAAGAATCATAATATTAATGATTTATATGGTGATAAAGAATTTTTGAGATCAGGAGAACTTTCAAAGGAGTTTGTTGATTCTTATTTGAGTGTAAGAATTAGTGAATTGAAAGAGGAAGTTTTGGAAAGATTGGATTCTTTAACACCAGTGGAAGCATTGAAGAGTAAATTTGGTATGATTATTGGGGCATTAATGGAAAAAGAAAAATTAAAGTTTATTGATTCTGTTTTATCTCATTTGAAACAAGTTAAAACAAAGATTGTTGAAGAGAAACAAGATGCAATTGATTTTGTTTTGAAAGATGTTGTTACTGAAGAGGAGAAAGAAAAAACAGATGGTACAATTAATTCAGTAACAGTTGTCATACCTATTGATAAAGCTTCTAAAAGAGATTCTGATTTCAGATTGTTTTTGAAAATGTTAGGCTACAATATTCCTAAAAATATTGATCAGAAATGTGAATTACCTTCTGATATAGATTTGGCTAAATTGAATTTCAATATCACAATTATTGTCACTTTTATGGAGACTCCATTAGAGTTAAACGGCGAAGATGATGTCTCAATGCACTCTTTGTTTGACAGATTTGATGAAAAGAAAAGAAAAAAGGTTCAAAAGAAAAATAAGAATTCGAATGATTCTGGAGAGAATAATAATAGAGATGATAACTTTAGATCAGAAAGATATGATGATTCAGATGGATTTATTATTTCAGATGATGAAGGTTATGAAGTAAATAATGATAAACAAGATGTTTATTTCAGACAGTTAATTGAAAAAAATGTTAAGAGAAAACCAACTTCATCAAAGAATCAAAAAAAATCTTCTAAAAAACAATCAAAAGATGAAAAGACTATTAAATCGAGTAAACAAAAAAAGAAAAAAACAACTATTGTTTCTAAAGCTCTTTTATCTTCTTCTTCAGAAGGTGATGATTCAGAAAATGAAGAGACTGATGTAATTTTTTTTGAAAATGAATTGTATTCTAAATTAGCTAGATTGATTCATAATGGACAATTGACTCCTGAGTTGGAAATTAAAATGAATAATTTCAGAGATTTAAGAGCTAAAAAGGAGACAATAAATGAAACTATTTTTAAAGAGTTGTTTAAAGGTAATGTTCCACAACCTAAAGAGTTGAATTCTTTGATTTCCAAATTTAGAAAGCCTACTGGAAATGCACAAGAAATGAATAATAAATCTGATAGTGAAGAAGAAGAAGAGGAAAATAATGAGATAGAAATAGACGAAAATGCAAGTGCTTTACAATTGACTCAAATTGGAACATCTGAAGAAGATAAAGTTAGAATTGGTAGAATCAATAAATTGAGAGAGGCAATGGGTAAACTTACTGGTGCTAAGACTCAAAAGAAGGGTCTATTAAATGAAGACGACAGTGAAGAAGAAGAAGAGGAGGATGATGAAGAAAGAGAAGAAGATGATTCTATGGACAACAATAATTCTAATGAAAACATCAAAAACAATAAATCAAATACTAAATCATTATTTGATGATGATAGTGGCATTGAAGGTGAAAGTCAAAGTGATAAACAAAACTCTGAGGAAGAAGAAAAAGAAGAAGAAGATGAAAGTGATGAAGAATCCTTACAACCTTCAAGAAAAAAAAGAAGAATTACAATCACTGAAGATGATGAAAAATAACAATAATTAATTCTATATATATATACATTTTTTTATACAAACAATTCATAGGTGGAATATATTATCAAAAAAGCTCCGAGTCCAACGGTCATATAATTTTTTATATTTCCTTTAAAAGATCTATCAGGGACTAAAGCCATGTTGACAATAGGAGGGAGTATGAAAGCCATTAAAGATCCTGCATAACTTCCAACTAACTCTAAAACAGTACCCAAATTTTCAATTCTAGTTGCAGTAACACTAGAAACAAAAACAATACCACAAGTTATTCCAAAATGATAGTTATCATCCAATTCTATTACACTAGTACTCTTAAAATACATCAAATCTCTTATAACCTCTCTTAAAACAAACACTTCTAATGGATATGTTGTTATCATATTGAAGGCAAACAATGCTCTAGAGATATTAATCAAAAAATCATTATTGGGGAAATTATTTAAAATATTTGATTGAAGTTTATCTTGGAAAGTTAAAAATCCACATATTCCAATTACAAAGATTACACAACCTGAAATGATTGTAGAAATGTGAATCAATTTTTTAAATTTTGATTTGTCTTTCAAAGATTGATAAATCATTGAAGTATTGTGGTGACAAATCATGGCAAAATTAACAATGGACATTCCTTTCACTATATCTTTAAAATTGAAACCATATTGTTTAAAATTTAATTTCAAATTATCAGCTCTATACTCTTTATTAAGTAAAGGACCTTTAATAATTACACTTGATACTATGAAAGCCATACTAAGGCAAGCAACTGTTGAAAAATGTCCTAGTTTCCCAATATCTCTATGTAAAGCCAAAGGAAAGCAAACAAAAAAACTTATAACTAGAATAATGAAAGATCTATTGAAAAATTTGCTAAACTTTGGAAATAAAAATGACAATACGTGTGGTAATGAGTCACCAATGATAATTAAAAAAGATATAGTACCACCAACAGCAAAACATCCATTACCCACAAGAATGATAAGTTTCCCCAAATTTCCCATAGCAAATTCTACAGATTGTTGATATGTTTTAGACTGAGAGAGTATAAGATTTTTCACAATCAATCTCATAGTAAAATCCATTACCAAAACTGTTAGTGGCAAAATTATTAAAATACCTGTTATACCAACATATTGAAATGCAAGTGGAATAGCAATAAGACCTGCTCCTAAAATAGAATTGAGTGTATTCATCAAAGCATTAGAAAAAGATGCTGTACTATCTTCAGAATTTGTTGAGTTTGTTTGTTCCGATTGATTTCTATAATCCAAGTTGTCAACATTGTCCAGTTTATGATGTGAAATATGATCATTTTCTATATCAAAATCATAATGATTGTTTGTTTGATGTGATAAATTTCCAAGCTCTATATCAAAGTCCCCATGATTTAAAGGTATTGGGGCTTTTAAATTAGTATTAATTATCGGAGTTGTTGGTAATGGGTAGTCATCTATGTCGTATATTTTACTATATTTTGAATTTATATTACTATCACTACTCATATTATTGTAAATTTAGTGAAAAAATGTAGTGTATTTCCTAGGGTTGTTTTAAAATTTGTATTTATAATAGATTCGCTCTAAAAAAAAATATAAATAATAATAATAACAAAATAAAAAAACCCCCAGATCGAATATTTTGATTAAAAATTTCAAACCTATTTTAATCATTTTTTTTTTTATCGCCTATAAATAAACAAAAAAATAATAAAAAAATTTAAAGTGGAGTTTTGATAATACAGATCACGTTATTAACAAATTTGAAATAAATTACTTTGTTAATACTGAAGTTGTGTATATTTTATTTAAATTATTGTTTCTTTAAGTATATAAATTCTATTCTTCTTGATAGGAGTCAAAGAAAATGCCATTACTATCATCAGAAGTCTCAGTCTTTGCTGGTGATAGAACCATTTTTTTCTCTTGACTTTCTTCTTTCTCTTCTTGACTTTGTTCTTTTTCTGTATTTATGCTTTTGTTTTGCTCAAAGTCAAAGCCACTATCTACATTCGAGTTATTTTCTTCTTCTTCCTTTATAACATTGTTTAATACATTTGAACTAACAACTCTTTGTTGCTCTTGAATGGATTCTTTTTCTTCATCCACATTCTCAACTATTTTGTATTCTTCTTCTCTCTTTGTTTCAGGTAATAATTCAGTTTTTGAAACACCACTTGTTAAGACAGCCATAGTATGTTTTTCAGCAGCACTTTTCGTTGTTTTACTATGATCATTAGGACTTATTATACTAGTAGCACAGTATTGGTCTTCTCCGTCATCTTGCAATGACCAAATACCTAAATCAGCCCAATATAGTTTACTTCTTAATCTACATAATTCAAGATAGCATAATTGAACATTTGTAAAACTGTAATTGGCTAAATTTAATCCTAGTTCTTCATCTTCTTGTTCATTTTTATGATCTATTTTTACACTTGGTTCATAAGAAGTTTGAGGAACTGTAAACATATTGAAAGCATCTGAGATCATTGAAGATCTTTTGGCAGCTCTGCTCAAACTTCTTTTTCTTTTACCAGCAGACTCTTGTGAACTAGCTGGTATTTCTTTTACACTACTCTTTTTGTCTTCACTACTGTTACTATTATTATTACCATCTTGTTTGATTAATGAGACTTTTTCTAGTTTCCAAACACCTAGCTTTACACCTCTTAATAAAGAAAATATATCACCAATAGATCTAATTTTTAATAAACAATAGTGACACAAAGGATATGAATGATAATCTCTTTTACTACTTTGTGATGGTAATTTCATATAATATAATCTATTATGTTCTAATGTATCATTTCTTGTTTCATTACAAATACTACATGGTTCCGGAACAGCAACTGGTGGAGAATCAATTGGAAACTTAAACAATTTGGCGTCTAATGAAATTTTATTATTACTATTTTCTTTACCTTTATGATTACTCTTGAAAGTTTCATTCAAACCTGAAATCGGTTCTACTAAAACTTCACCTGAAATCAACCATGAAATCAAATTCTTTTTATGAGACCAAGAAAGACTCTTTGAATAATCTAACTTTATAGCAGGTTCAACATCTTGAGATAATATTTTTTTAATCAATTTTGAGTCCGTTCTTGTGTCGTATATATCTTTACTAAAAGGTAAAACAGCTAAAAATTTCAAAAACTCTTGATAAAATACTGTATCAAATCTAATATTACTCATAAACGGAGAAAATAGAATTTTGTCATTATTATTATTGTTGTTGTTGGCAAAATTAGTACTACTAGTTGTATTTTTACTATCATTTTCAGATAAACTATCACTAGCATTTTTAAAATCACCACCATTATTGTTCTCAGTTACATCTTGTAGAATATCTTTCAAACTTGCTAGTTGATCCATTAAATCTTTCTCTAATGCATCTTTTTCTTTTAATTTCAAATTTAAATGTTTGATTTCTTGTTCTTTGTTATATGAGTTTTCTTTCTCTAAAGCAACCATTTTATTTGCTTCTTCAAATAGTGAAGCAGACAATTCACTGATTTCTTCTCTCAATCCCTTGGCTTCGGTATCAGCAGTTTCTCTAAGTTTAGTTTGTTTATCCACATCTTGTCTTAAAATATCAAATTCTTTCTTTTTAGCAGCCTCATATCCAGATAATGTTTCTTGCAATTTTATAAGTTGTGATTCTAATGTTTGATTTTTATTCATTGTCTCCATTAATTGTTCAGACATATCATTTAGTGAAGTCTCGATCCTCTCTTTTTCTTCTGTTGTAATAAAACTTTCTGTGCTTACATTGTTCGTAGTTGAATCAACAATAACACTCAATGGTGCAGTTGTATCAGAAGATGCAATATCTGTCATTATTATTTAAAATTTCGGTTTGGGTATTTATTTTATTATCTTTAAAGAGATTATTTAAAGTTATATCTTTTTTTAAAATCGGAAAAAAAAATACAAAACATAAACAAAAAAAATTTTTCTTTTATATGTGCATGAATCTAAGGCGATTATATATATATATATATATAGTGGTTCGTATTATCACCGAACGGCTCTTTATCAATTCGGATAAAAATTAATAATAAAAAAACTGTCCCCATAATTATTTCTGTAAAAAGCAGTGAGAATTTAGATTAATATAAATGTGATGATTTTAATATATATATATATATATAGACTAATTTTATTTTATAAGTTTTTTTTAATTTTGTTATATAATTTAATAAATATGGAATATTATTGTTTTTTTTTTTTTAACATTTGTTAATTTGTTTTTTTATTAACATTTGATGTGTGCACTGACCTTCATGATAGTCATATCATCTTGTTTTGGATCTTTAATTTTGAAACCATATCTTTGTTTTGAACATTCAGAAGATACATCTTGCTCACCTAATTCAGTAAACAAGCTTTTCATTCTGTCAAAATATGGTCCACTTTGATCACCAGCCATTTGCATAACAGAGATGATGAAGTCTTTAATCTCACCATCTTTAATCATTTGTCTGTTTTCTTTAGCAATCTTGTAAATGGCTTTGATGATTTTAGTAGGCATGTTAACATATCTACTATTAGCCATCATTCTTAACATGTATTGGT
>LXPE01000079.1:0-10540 GCA_001664025.1 Hanseniaspora valbyensis NRRL Y-1626
ATGAACAATCTGCCACTAGTAATACAGAACAACAATCACCCCCATCAACACCACCACCAACAGCATCTGAAAATGTGTTTATGACTTTGAATAAGATGTATTTAAACCCACAAAATTTAATAACCAAATATAACATAGATTTGAGCCAAGATTATACTTCTTTCAAAGATTCTTCATCAATGAAGGATAAGGCTAGATATATGATTTGGAAAGCAAGAAGAAATGTTGAAAAGTTGGATGAACAAAAGAGTCTTAGGAGATGAGTCAACTATGAATAAGTTATAATATACATACATATATATAAATTTGCTGTAACAAAGTGAATTGTTTTTTTTTGTTTTACTTTTTTCTAACAGTTAATAAATTTATAATGGTTGGTTGTTTTTGTTTAACTTCAGTTTCAAGGTTTTTTTTACAATCATTAATTTCTATATCAATGTCCATTGCATCATCATCTTCATTATTATTTTCTTCTTCTAAAATCAAATCACCAAATTTATAATTTTTCAAATCTATTGTTGATAAAAATCCATCTTTACTACATATTATAATCTTGTCACCTTTAGCATTCCATGACATATCATAGATTGTGTAGTAATGAAGATTTTTTATTCTCATTAAACATTTAAGATTATCAGTGTCATAAATCATAATTTCATCATCTGTAGCTATAGCAAAAATCATTTTATATGGTAATGAAAATAAATGGCTAGTTACTGTGTTATTGTTGTTTATTTGATAGTAATTAGGATTAAAACTTACACATAAACATCTTTTTTTCAGATTAGGGATTGTCGCTATAGGTTTATTGATACCTCTTAGCAAATTAGCTCTATGAAAAATATGAACACAATTAACTTCAACATTATTTTCAGTTTTCCAGATCCCATATGGCAAAACAAGTAAATTCCCATCAGGTGAAAATTGCAATTTTCTGAAAAAATTGAAATCTACTTGTGCAAAAATACTTTCTTGTTTACCCAAAAGATTCATCTCACCTTTTACTATTCTATTCACTAATTTAATATCTTGCAATTTATTTTGATTATTAAACTTTGGCTTATAAATACATATTGATCTATCAGCACTCATTGTTATTATCATTTCGTTTTTAGGATCCCAAGAACATCCTTGAACAACATCATTATGATTTTTTTTTGCAATCAGATATGGTTGTTGAGAATCATGTATATCAATAATTTTAATATACGTGTTCATATATCCTATAATCAAATAATTACTATCTGGAGACCAATCAAGTGAATATACTTCTACTTGGTCATTAGAAGACAGACTTGTAACTGGAAAGTATTTTATAATTCTGTAAAGTTCTTTAATATCATCAACACTAGAATATTCATCTTCATATTCATCTATATCAGAATCCATCATAAAATTAATGGGGAAACTATAAGGGTTCATTAGCTTATCAATATCATTACTTAAACTATTAAATTGGTTTTGTAAAGAATTATCATTTTCTAATTTTTCAGTATACACTTTTTTAAAATTGTCAATGACAAAAGTTGGGATTTTTTCCCAAATAATAACATAGCCATCATCACCACATCCTGCAATGTATTTACCACATTTTGAAAATTTAGAAATATTGACAGGCTTTGAAAAACCTTTTAATGTAGTTATGTACTCAATATCATTTATTCTGTCTTTGGCTTTTTGAAAATGAGTTTTGATATTACTCGTTGTGTCACCAATACTGTTCTTAGAAACATTATCATTATTGTTTTCATGTTCAGAATTTTCTTTTTTCAATTGTTCCTCTTGAAATGGATCTTTTTTAAACCGCCATATTTTAATTTTGTTATCACCTCCACAAGTTAAGAATTTATTGTCGTTTTTTTCTTGATGATTGAATTGACAAGAATATATTGGCTTTGTCGAATGCCAATATGATAATATTGGATATGCTTCTACTGTTCCCATATTTTTTAAAATAATATATATATATATATATATGAATAATTAAACTTATACTTTGCTTTGGTGACACACTGTACTATTTTACTTTATTAAATATTTTGATAAAGATATTGATATAATTGAAAAATAAAAAAAATCTTTCAAATTTTGATTGAAATCTTTAACGCGCTTTAACTGAATTAAAAAAAAAAAAATAAAAAAAACATATAAACTTTTGGAAAAAACACGCGAAAACAATCACGTGTTAAGCAAAATCAAATGAAATATTTTTACTTTAACATCATGTTTGAAGACCTAAATATGCAATTAATTTTCTAAAAATTGTGTTAAGATGTTCTTAATATTAGATATTTATTGTAAATTAATTATTTAATATTAGTTAACTAATGAAAATTACTTTAAAAATTGAATATTTATAAAAACATACCAAAAAATATATTCAGTACTTTATATAATTTTTCAACTTTTAAAATAATCAATAAATTGAACAACTCCTGGTAGCTTAGTTGGTTTAAAGCACAAGACTGTAATTTGTAACAAGTTATCTTGGGATCGGGTGTTCGACTCACCCCCGGGAGATTTAATTTATTTTTTTCAAATAGTTTTAGTCATAACACGTGATTATATACTGTTTTTCAATTATCTTAAAAAAAAAAGATTGTAATTTATATACTCTTAATATAATGTCAATGCCATCCATTTGGTTATCATTTTCAAAATATTAAAATTAATACATTTTTTTTTTTAAATCATACATATGCAAACTCCAAAACATTGCTGAATAATCTTTGAAAAAAATGAATTCAGAAGATGAAACAAAAACTGAACAGTTACGCTCTAGGCTACTATCGATTATTTACGATAGATTTTATTTAGAAACAAAAGTTGTTCCATTATTTCCTGGAAATTATACAATTATTCCCAATGAAAGATGCGGAAATTGGTATGCCAGTAATGACAAGCATATAAATTGCTATTTTAAAAGTACAGATGGTCATAAAAATCAATGTAGTTTTAATTACAGACGACTGAATCTACATCTCTTGGCAGAACTACTTACTAATAAAGGAATTGCCATAGTTGATAGTAGCAAGTACAGACAAATTCCAGACTCTTTAAGCAAGACTATACCAATATGGTGTTGTGTATTGAGTCTTTTAATAAATGAGACTTTATTTGTAAATAAAGATTATGAAATTGATTTAAAAAAATTTAATGATTTAGCCATATTTTTGTTAGATTTACCAATTCAACTAGAATCTATTAAAAATGAATATCATAGTATTTTAAATAAGATGTTGGATTTTTATGAGAACAGTAAAAAATATCATGCAGAGTTGAATATTGAATTGAAAAAATTAGGATTTGTTGTTAAAGAAAATCAACAAATTATTAAATTGAAACCTTCATGGATTTATCCTGAACTTGATACAAGTAACATTTTTTCTAAAACAGAGACTTTCAATGACTTACCGGTTATTTCATATAACATTGTTCTCTGCTCAATTAGTGATTATAAACACATATCTAGACATCATAAAATGTTAAAATATCAACCTAACAAGCAACATAACAAATTTGATTTGAAATTTAATTATTATCAGGGAGCAGGAGATGATCATGAACTTTGGGCTTTAAAACTAGATCCTAATAGATTTAATAATAATATAAAGGAAATAGAAAAAATTCTTATCAATAATACAGAAGAAAGTTTAAATAGTTTTCATGAATTTATCAATAATTTATGTTTGGATAATGAAGAAAAACAAAAAAATGAAGTGCAGACTATAAAGCTCATCTCAAACATATATTTGGCTACAAATGATATCCTAGAACATTTAAATTTAAGTGATTTTGATAAAATTATATGTTTTGGTCATACTGAAAACATCAAGTTCCCAAAGGGTTCATTTACTTTCCCCAATATGAGTGATGATAAAAAAGGTATTAGAATTTTTTCTACCAAATTAAAAGAGATAGATGAAATAATTTTAAGTAAACTGAAAACCAATCAGAATAAAAAAACTTTAATTGCTAGTGAAAAATATGAATTAAATATTGGCACAGTATTAGTTTTATTGTCAAAATATAATGATAATGAAAAATTTAAAAATGAAAATTGGAATAAATTAAAACTTAGACAGCTTTATATTTCAATTTGTAACAGTACTGATATAAACATTAAAACAAGTCGTCTATTATTAAACAACATTAATAATTATATACTTTCATAATATATAAATATATTTTATAAATAATCTATGCATTTAGCATAAAATCCTTGTAAATTTGAATATGAAGTAATTTTATAAATCATTAATATTCTAATATCAAAATTGAAAGTATCAATTTCATCTAAGTTTACATCCATTTGCAAGTCAATATCAATATTTTTTGTCAAGATATAAACATACCCCCATAAGTTGGAACTGTTATGAAAATTGTCTTTTTCAAATAATGTATCTGTTTTTGATCTATCAATTTTATTGTTATTGAGTTCATTTATAATAATAGATATTATTTCCTTCAATTCTGTTTTAATATCATTTATAGGTATTTTAGAAATATAATCATTCAATTTAGGCAAATTCAAAGAAAAATACCAATTAGCAACTAATTCTTCATTATCACTTTCAAATTGATATTGTTTTAAAAGTTTTTGAGAAAAAAATGCTTTTTTTAATGCTAAAAGTCTTAAAGTTTCATCTTCACTGCTATAGTATTTCCAATAGTCTTCTAAATTTAATATTTGATATTCTAGTGACAATTGTTGGTTATCAGTTTCTTGAATTAAAGAGCTGTAATCTTTGAAACTAGGATCTATTTCTAGTATTTTAAATATTTTTGATTTAATGAAATCATACTTTTCTTCATGATACAATTTTATTAATAAATTGACATACAAATTAATATTAA
This sequence comes from Hanseniaspora valbyensis NRRL Y-1626, assembly GCA_001664025.1. NCBI lineage: Eukaryota > Fungi > Ascomycota > Saccharomycetes > Saccharomycodales > Saccharomycodaceae > Hanseniaspora > Hanseniaspora valbyensis. Next base: position 4,858 of record LXPE01000079.1, read on the forward strand.
TACCTTTATTTTTTAAAATATAATCAAGTGCTATTTCATAATAAGAACTTCCCAAAACAGTATCCAAGTATGAAGATTTCAGAATTTGCAATATTTCATTAACAAGTAGTTCAGTGATACCAATTGGAACAGAAAGTAATTTTATTGTCTCAATACTATATTTTTCAACTAAATTTGCAATTTCCTTATTTTTTTTTAGTAAAATAGATGAATTAATATTTTTAAATACTTGTAAATGCACATAGAAACATTCAGTTTCAAACAAAATTTTTTGAAAAAAATCAATCAAGCTATTAATTTCCATTTCTTTGGAAGAAAGAAGTTCTTTTGTACTAGCATTTAAAACAAATAAATGATATTGTAGTTGATTACTGTTATCATTTAAATCAATATTGTTAATATACTCAATTAAATTAAACTTTTTGAAATTACAAATGTAATATAGTTCAGCACCAGATTTTCTTATTAACCAATTTTTGTTTTGTGCAATGTGTCTCCAGTTAAGATCTAATTTATTTGAATAAAGACCATATTTTACAAGTTGTGCAATTATACTTAATATCAATTTCTCTTTCTTTTCGTTTGTACTATTCATATTTATCCATCCAACTATCAAATCTATAGATTCTTTATAAACTTGGAAATTTTTCTTTTTCAATTGACTAACGATATAAGCCACCAAACCTGTAATGAATCTAACAATATATGTGTCTATAACATAATCACCTTTAGCTTCATAACTAAAGATCAAATTTAATTCTTTTAAAATATCCAAGTAAGGAACAATTGATAATTTTATTTCGAAAGTCATTGCAGTTAAAGAGTCATTTTCAAATGTTATTACTTGATCTTTATTAATTGTGTTGTAAAGTTGTTGGTACATATATGGAAGAGCACCAAATCTTCTACCAAAATGGTTATAATCAATATTGTTTAAATTATTAATCAGTTCTTTATGTTTATCACTTGAGCTAGTTTGTAATTTAATTAACAAATTTTTATAAATTGGTATTGTTATATGAATACATGCACTATTACTCAACTTTAATAATAGATCATGAATGAAATCAATTTTTAAATAAAGATTTTCAATGTTAGACATTATGTCAATAATTTTTTTATAAATTTTGAAAGAGATAGCAAATTTGAATTCATTAGTGATATTAGAACTTGGATCACCTGAGATGTAAGGTGAAATTTTATCAATACATTTGGATAATAGATCCCATAATTTTTCATCTTTATAGTTTATAACAAATTGATTCAATAAAGATAAGTTATTGTTACAAGAATTCAAATTACTATGCTCATCAAAGTCATCATCAGTAATCCAATCATTGATCTTTTTATAAAATTCCAATTCTTTTTGATTTTTTGTTTCTAAATCAATATCTAAACATTTCAGATATTTCACCTTAGCTTCAGTATCTTTATATGAAGTATTTAAAATTTCATTAAGATCAAGTTTCAAAGGAATTAATTTGTTGTAATTCTTAACAATATTAATACACATACTTGAAATATCTTTATATGTATCTATAACATTATCATTAATTATATCTATCAAAATATCATGTCTAGAAATTAATTTATCAATAACTTTTTCACTTAATAATGGTGTTTTGTTATCTTTTTCTTTATTTAAGAAAATCAAGTAAATCATTCTTATAGAAGTACTTTTATAATTGTAGTTATTAATATTAATCAAATATGATTTGATGACCAAGTGTAAAAGTTTTTCCAAAAAAATAAAATGTTCACTTCCTTCTCCATTTTTACTACTATTTTTAATTTTTTTCAAAATGAAATCGTTATAAATTATATTTAAAAAAATATTTTTATTAAAAGGATTAATGTATAAATTTCTTAAAGAATCATTCATTAAAATATTTTCAAAATAACTTAATATGCTCTTGTAATAGTTGTCATCAATTTTGATATTGCTTTGAAGTACATAACTTTGCAATAATTTTATATTTTCATGATCAGCTATTGGATAAGCAGTATTGTTTTTTAAAGCTTCCATAAATATATATCAAATAATTTAATATAAAATTATTAGATTTGGGGGTTTTTTTAAATTTAGAGATGAGTTTTACGTTTATTCTAATAAATTTATTTTAAATATATTTTTTTATACTGAAAAAAAAAAAGAAACAAAAAAAATAAACTAAAATATACTGTCGGAATATACTTTGACTAAATAAATTTATTAATTAACTTTCCCTAACTTCAAATTTTTTTAATTTTTTTTTAATATCTAAAATGAAAACAAACTAAAAAAAAAAAAACAAAAACACAAGAAGTATTTATAAAAAAATAAAACTTCCACCCAAGAAACAAAAACTAACACATACTTATATATATATATATATTTACAAAACAATGGCTCCTGGACCTCAAAATAATAACAACTCTGATGACAAAAATAACAACTCAAATGATATTAACAATGATAATCAGACATTGAGTAATGATTTAACTAAAGAAATGCAACAATACTATATGAAGATAGTTAAGAGACATGTTCATGATAACAGTTCTTATAACAGAGTATGGAAAAAATATGCAACAGACACCACTGCTCTATCAGGTAAAAAAAAATATAGTAAATATAAAATAGATTTCAATGATTTTGATGCTGAATTTTTAAGATTATACAAGGATAGATATAATTTGAATGATCTAAAGGACAACTATACTTTTAACGGATTTTTACTACAAACTGATTTAGGATCAAAGACTTATTCTTATAAGAAAAACAACAAGAGTAAATTTATTCCAAAACCTATAAGTAATACTAATAACAGCAACAATAACAATGAAGATAATATTAAAGAAGACGTTAATGCTAGAGAAGATATAAATAGTAAAGAAGTTACACCTGATGAAAATGCTACAGCCCCTTCTTCTTCAAATAATCCATCTAAATATCAAACACAAAAGGAAAGAGAAAAGCATAGATTACTTCAATTAAAGGAAAATTTGAATAATACAGTTATTAAAGGCAATAGAACATCAAAAGAAGAATTAGCTAAAGCAGTTGAAACTCATTTTAGAGAAAATTTCCAAGTTAAAGAAACCGAAGCTATATCTCAATTTGTATATAAGGTTAAAAAGGATAACAAAAAATTCAAGCTAGAATTTTAAAAACAAATGAATAAAAAATAAAAAAATCAAATCCTTATGAAAAAATATTATTATAATTCTCATTTATTTGCTTATTTAACATTACATAGTCTATATTTTTTAATTCAGCAATAATTTTTAATGATTTTGCTAAATCACTCCTAAAATCAAACCCTCTATCTGTATTTATTGGTACATCTGTCTCTAATAGTATTTTAGTTGTATCTATTTTTTGAATTAATTTTGTCATTTTTTTAGTTAAAGGTTTTTTTAAATTAATGTAACCAGATAAGGACATAAATGTTTTTGTGTGTTTCAATTTGAGATACTGTTGTTCAAATTGTTCAATAGTTCCAGTATATGAGTGAAACACAATTTTTAAACACTTTGACATAGCTTCATCATATTCTTTCAAAATTGTATATGTATCCAGTCTTGCATTAACTGAATGCATAGATAAAACAAAGTTATGATAAATAGCTTTTTCTATAAAAAATTTTAAAATATCCGTTTGATGTTTTGGTGATACTTTAACATTCCTGATGTTTAAAATATCTGATATTTCTAGTAAATTTGCAGAGAAATCTAATCCAACTTCTCCTATGAAATCATAGCATGATATAACTGCATCATTGTAATATGTTTCAAGATTTATCACACTTGGAAACTTTTCAATATTTTTTGCAATCAATTCATTGAATGTATTTTGTTCTTCTGTATAGGAATCTATCCTTAATATATTTTGATAATGGTTTAATTTTGTCATATTTGAGTTTAAACTATATCTGTAGCAATACCATGGATGAATACCAACACCAAATTTAATATTTGAATGATGTTTATTAGAAAAAACATTGTTATTTTTCAAAATCTCATGATCTTTATGAGTGGTAGTCATTACATTAAGAATTAAGTTAGTTTTGTTTTTAGAAAATTTCTTCAAAATTGGCATGATGTTTTCATTTTCTTTCAATTCATCCGGTTGAGCTGAGAGATGACAATGTGCATCAATTAGAAGTAATTCGTTATCATCAAGAATTTTTTTCATCAATTAAAAATAAATAAAGCAATATATAACTTTGGTTATTTTATTAGACAATAAGCATTAAAATACTTAACTTGCTTTGTAGGGTTGGTTTTTTTTTTTTTTTGAATTTTGAATTTTACTTCAATAGATTATGATTTTTTAAAAAAAAGAGAGTTCAGCCGTACATTTACTCAAAATGTCTAATATTCGGACTTAGTTTGCAATTCTGAGTTCTAGTATTAGCTTATGTCCTTGTTAGGATCAGGGGTTCCTTTATGGTATGTTATATGTTAAATATATGAAGAGTGTACTTTGGATAAAGTAGAACTAAAGGCTTAGTGTTTAGATCGTCAGTATAATTTAATTGCTTAAGTAAGGGTTGATCTAAAGATATGTTTAATAATGTAGGGATGAGTTTTATTAAAATAGATGTAACAATAGATGTTTTTATAATATATAGTTTTATTAAGTATATAAGAAATATGTGTAATATACCTAATTAATATTATGTAGAAACATAAACTCTAGAGAATTCGATATCAGAAGAAAAGGTCTTGCTTAAATATTTGTTGTTTGTTGCAGCCTTAAAATATTCACACCTAATATATTTTCCTTTCCTTTGCTCTCGTGACCTTTGCTGAGGGTCGATATCTCAGACACAAAAAGTAGTCATGTGCTGAAAAAGAAAAAAAAAAGAGTCAATAACTTTATTACTTGATATCTATCATAACTTAAAATAATAAAAATTAAACTATATTTATTTAACAAGCCAATTGATTTATTAAAAAGTTTATATACGTAGATATATTAATCTAGATTTATTGTTTTATGTGATTTAGTAGGTGTTTTTTTTGTTTTAGAAATAAAAATTATTAAAAATAGGGTTTAATTTGAGTATTATTATTTTTTTTCAAAAAAACAATACGAAGATCATCTGGGATTTTTCTGTCTTTTATTTTTTTTTATTTTTTTTTTTTAAAATTTATTTATTTTATGACTTATATATACATATTTTCTCATTTCAACTAAGGATACGGCTAGATGCAAATTACAAAATTCAAAATAAACACACAATTTTGTATCTACCCAAAAAAAAAAAAAAAAAACTTTTTTATAGCCGATAGATTATACCAAAGAATGTTTACATTTAAAAAAAAAGAGAAAATTTACTATAAAAAATGTAAACAAATATAAAATATCAACTTTTTTTTGGGCAAATGTGACACAACTACCCCAAAAATTGATCCCCATAATTTCAACACGTGAAAAAAGATGAAAATATATATATTAATTTTTAGGGTAGTTGTGTCAACTTTAACTTTTGGGTAGATATATGCAAGTACCCAGTTTTTTTGAGTGGGTTTATATCCGAAAAAGTTGAATTTTTACATTCTTAAATTTCATAAATTCAAAGAAATTAAGTTATATGATATTTAAAGTAAATAAGTTATATAAAATTAAAAACAAAATTTATATTCGAATACTTAGAATACTAAGGATCATTTTGATATTAATAATGATACATAT
>LXPE01000008.1:0-19989 GCA_001664025.1 Hanseniaspora valbyensis NRRL Y-1626
AAAAATTTAAGTTTACTTTTGGTTTGTTTTTTTTTTGGAAGAAATTCAAAATAAAAAAAAACTACAAATATGTTATTTAGTTACTTCCCCTTTTTGAAAACTTAAAAAAAAAAAAATTTTTTTACTAATTTTTTTTTTTTTAAATTTAAATTCTACTAAAAATAGCTTAATACGGTAGCGGTTTAAAAATATTCGGATATAATTAAAATATAAACATTATGATTCCCAAATTGTTTTTTTTTTTTTTTTTATTATTGATTTTATGATCTTTGGGTTTAAAAAAAAAAATAATGGATATGAAATATATATTAACAAGTGAAATTTACACATCCTTTTGAAATAAAAAGAATTATAACCTAGATTTATAAACAAAACATATATTAATACATTTTCTCTTTTATTTTTTTTCTAATATCATGGATCTATTATTATTAACAACATCACCGGAGGATTTAGATATATGTCTTGAATTATTATATGCAGGTCAGATATTACCTTGCTTAACAATAGAATCTATTTGTAATTCTTTGAAAGAACTATTGATAAAAGATTTAAATGTTTTACAACTTTCAACCCCAATAACAATAGTAGGAGATATTCATGGTCAGTTTCATGACTTATTAGAGATATTCAATATAGGTGGATACATTCCTGAAACAAACTACTTGTTTTTAGGTGATTATGTAGATAGAGGTTTGTATTCATTAGAGACAATAATGTTACTTTTGGTTTTGAAACTAAGGTATCCAAACAGAATTGCTTTACTAAGAGGAAACCATGAATCAAGACAGATTACTCAATCTTATGGTTTTTATAATGAATGTTTAAACAAATATGCTTCCGGGCTGGGGGAGGGTGTTGCAGTTTGGAAACATATCACAAGTGTTTTTGATTTTTTATCATTAGCTGCCAAAATAGATAATGAAATATTCTGTGTTCATGGTGGGTTATCTCCTAATATTCAAACTGTTGAACAAATCAATGTTATTGATAGATTTAAAGAGATTCCTCATGATGGACCTATGGCAGATCTTGTTTGGTCAGATCCTGAGAATTTTTTACAAATGGATGAAAATTTTCAAGTTAGTACAAGAGGTGCTGGATACCTTTTTGGGGAGGAAGTGGTGAAACGTTTTTGTGTAAAGAATAAATTGAAAAAGATTTTTAGAGCACATCAGTTATGTCAAGAAGGATACCAAGAGCATTTTAATGGGTTATTAACCACTGTTTGGAGTGCGCCTAATTATTGTTATAGATGTGGTAATAAAGCAGTTATTGTGGAGTTAAATTCTGTTGATTCATTTTATTATAATATTTTTGAGGAGTCTCATGATTATAAATTGAAAACAGATACAGATGTATTAATGCTGAATCCTAGTTATTTCACATTAGATGAAGATGAGGAATATTATGATGATGAAGAAGAGGAAGATGATGATGAAGAAGAGGAAGAAGAAGAAGATGATGATAGTGATAGCGATTCTGATAGTGATGAGGATAGTGATGAAGACGACATATATTTAACAAATGATAAGTTGAAAAACAAAGGAACGGATTTAGAAGTAGTTTCATCAACCAAGAGTAGTAAAAATAAGAATAAAAACAAAAATAATGATAAAAGCAATAGTGCAAATAGTAGAAGAAGTTCAAGTATTTCCATAAGTGCGCCTGATCTTAATAAGTTAGGTGTAGAAGTTACACCCGATACACTAGAATCCACGCCTATGACATTCCCATTGGATGTATTTTCAGATGCATATCAAAGAGCAAACAGTAAAGAAAGGCAAGTGGAATATTTTTTATAGAAAGGAAAAGAAAAAAAGAAATAGTAATGATACTTTTAGAAAACAAAAAGCTAATATAAAGAAAACTATAAACACGCTGTTTGATTTTTAATATTAGTAAATAAAATAAAATAAAGTTTATAAACTTATTAATTAGCGATTAGTCTGAAATATATATTTCATAAGTTAACGTATGAGAGATGAACAAATAAAATATAAAAATCATTTATATCGGCTTAATAAAAAACTGTAATTAATATGTACTTAGGAAAAGAAAAAACAAAAAAAAAACGTTACACATATAATTTCATTTTATATTTTATAAAAAAAATTTTTTTTTTTTTTCTTTACCTAAATTTTCAAGAATTCCATCTCATTTCATACATTATTAAACTAAAAAGGAACACATCTTCTTAAAAACCAAACGATTATTTAAATAATAATATTAAAAAGTTTTATAGACTTATTACTATATATATATATATATATGCCAACCGATAGAAAGTTACAGGTATTGTACATAGATTCTTATGATTCATTTGCATACAATTTAACAGCTCTTTTAAAAAATGCTTTAATTGAAACAACCAAAAAGAATACAACTTTAATAGATTTCAATATAACACATATTCAAAATGATTATTTTATTAAAAAAAAAAAAATTCTCAAATGAGATTCTTCAATTATATGATATGATTTTTATTGGACCAGGTCCAGGATCACCAACTTCTAAAAATGATACTGGATTAATATATGATTTATTAAAAGAAGTTTCAAGTGATATGACAAAATATAGAAAAATCCCAATCTTTGGTGTTTGTTTAGGTTTTCAAGCCATCTGCCATCATTTAGATTCAGCTTCTAATAAAAACCATAATGAAATTAAATATTTGGCCAAACCTGTTCATGGTCAAGTAGCTTCTTTAAAACTGATAAATGAAGAGCATCCAATTTTTAAAGATATTATTTTGGATGATACAGAATTATTGGGTACAAGATACCATTCTATATATTATTCTGCGAGAATGGATAAAGAAACCTATGATTCACATGCTGAATTTAAAGTGGATCCAATAGCTGTAACAAATGATGATATCTTGATGGCAGCAAGCATTTCGAATACAAGCATCATGGGTGTCCAATACCACCTTGAATCATGCTGTTCAAACCATGGTCTAAATGTTTTATGCAATTACATCGAAAAACATGTTGTTCCATACTATTTATCCAAGGAAAGACATGACTATATAGGAAACATATGTGAATATCTAAAAGGAGAGGAAGAGTGCTTTGAATTATTATCAAATAAAAATGAAGAAAGTGATAGTGGTAGTGGTAAAAAGGAGTTTAATGTTGATGTGCATTCTCATTACGTTCATGAAAAGGATCTTATTGGTTTACATTTGAACTTGATCTCTTTGTTTAAAAAAATGTTTGGTGGCTGTTTGATGTTAGGTTCTTTGGTTAAACAAAAACATAGAGGTGAATTCTCTATCTTTGGTATTCCAAATGATAGCAGCAGCTATTATTATTATGATTTGACTGAAGAAAGTATTTATAAAGATGATTGGCAAAATGAAAGTACAGCAGCTTTAATATCAAATGATTGTGATAGAAAGAGTTATTATCAGTTTATTGAAAAAGAATTCCAAACTTGGCAAAATAATATAAATGTATCTTCTGAAAATGAAGCCATTTTCAATTCTTTACCATTTACAGGTGGATATTTGGGTATTTTAAACTATGAAATGGGTGATTGTGTTCCAAAACTTGCTAAATATAGTAATAGCATTGGTGCCATATTTGCCAAAATTAACCAAGCGTTAGTATGGGATCATTTTGAAGATAAATTTTATTTCATAGATATTACTCAACAAAAGAATAATAATAATAATAATAATAATAATAATAAAAATGATTGGAATAAAGAGATGATAGAAACAGTTTTGAAAGAAATTAAGAATAACAATGAAGATCAAACTTCATCTAAAGAAACTTTACTAAAGACTAAATTTCCAGTATCTAATATTGAGAAATCTGATTTTGAAACTTATTCGGAACAATTTTCTAGATGTCAAGAATACCTACATAAAGGTGATTCATATGAGTTATGTTTAACAACTCAATGCAAAGTCACATTATCTGAAAAAATTGATCCATTTGTATTATTTTCTAAACTATCCAATATGAATCCTGCACCATTCTCATCTTATATGTCTTTCCCCAAGATTGATATAAACTTATTATCCTCTTCACCAGAAAGATTCATTAAATGGGATCAAAATTTAGATAATGTTGAGTTAAGACCTATTAAAGGAACAGTCAGTAAAAAAAAAGATCCAAAGATGACTTTAGAAAAAGCTACTTCAATCTTAAAGACCCCTAAAGAATTTGGAGAAAATTTAATGATTGTAGATTTGATAAGAAATGATCTTTATAAATTACTGCAAGAAGTTGAATTGAAAGAATTAATGAGTGTAGAAGAATATGAAACAGTTTATCAATTAGTATCTGTAATTAAAGGATCTAAACCTAAAAAGGGGCATCATTCTGGTTTGACAGGATTAGATATTTTAAAATCATCATCACCACCAGGATCTATGACAGGAGCACCAAAGATTAAATCAGTTGAATTATTACAAGAAGAGATAGAATCTTTATACGTGAATGAAAGAGGAATATATTCAGGAGTTACTGGTTTTTATTCATTAAATAAAAAAGGTGATTGGTCTGTAAATATAAGATGCTTGTTTTCTAATGATAATATTAATTGGAGATTAGGAGCAGGTGGGGCAATAACAGTATTATCTGATTTGGATGGTGAATATGAAGAAATGAAAATAAAATTAGAAAGTGCTTTACAAATATTTGAATAAATTATAAAATATTATTAAAAAAGAAAAAAAAAGGAAAAATTAATTATTATTTTTTTTTTTTGAATGTAAATAGAGATTTATATATATATATATAATATATGTATCATGTGTTTTTTTTAAAACCCATTTTCATTACGGGTATAAGAATCTGTATATATATATAAGAGATTACCCCACATATATCGGATTTAATCTATAACTTTAAAAAAAACAAACAAACAAACACAAACATATATATTAAAAAATATATATGTTGTTTTTTTCCCCTTAAAAAAAAAAAAATACATATGTGTGTGTGTGTAAAATACGTGTTATAGGTTTTTTTTTTTTTTTTTTTTTAACACGGCAAAAGGGAGGAAAGAATTGAATATATATATACTCTTTTTTTTTTTTAAAATAGTGGGTTAAAATAAAATAAATAAAAATAAAACGAGGGAGAAATGGGGGGGGAATATATATATATATATATTAGTCACCAAAAAAAAAAAAATATATATATATAAAAATAAACTAAAATTAAAATTATTATAAGAACAAAATAGAAATCATTTATAATAAATATTTTGTGTTCAATTATTATTTATATATAGAGAAAACATATTATAATTATATTATCTTTGTTTTATCATATTATTATTTTGTTTTTGTTTTATCATATTATTATTTTGTTTTTGTTTTAAAATAACAGAAATAGATTTATAAAATAAAGTATATCCCAATAGAAACTATTTAAAAAAAGATATATATATATATATCTAATATTAGTAATTTAAAAACTATTACTGCTACTACTACTACAATTTTTTAAAAAAAAATAAAAAAAATTACAAAACATACAACTATGACTACTTATATACCAAGAGTTTATGCTTTTAATAATGATATTGAAAGTATTTCTAGAGCTGTAGCTGATCATATTATTCAACAACAGAATCTTATTCTCTTTGATACTCTAACTATTGAAGAATTGAAAAACATAAACAGAAATGATAAAGAACAATATTTAAGAGAGAATAAATATGCTATAAAAAGGAAAAACTCTGCTGCAAGTATCAATGGTAGCACATGCAGTACAATAAGTGTTCTCAATAATTCACAAACGACTTCTCCTACAGCTCCTAATAATAATAATAATTCTAGTTTTGCAGATTTCTTGAAAAAAGACTCTAAAGATGATTCAAACACTTCTCTAAATGAAAGTATAAATAACAGTAATATCAATAATAACATCAATAACAATAATGCTTGTAAAAAATTAACAAAGAGTAAGAAGAAATTTAGAGTTGGAATTTCAGGTGGTTCTTTGTTAGATATTCTTCAACATGGTCTTTTGCCAAGACAAGAAGACATTTTCTGGTCCTTCTGGGAGATTTTTTTAATTGATGAAAGACTTGTCCCCTTCCAAGATAAAGAATCAAATTATGGTAATAGTAAAAGAAAAATTTTTAGTAAGATAGATCATTCCAAATATGGGAAACCGAAAGTTTACCATATTGATGAATCTTTAATTTATGAAGGGGCAGCTGAATGTGCTGAAAATTATGAGACTTGCTTGATAAACAAATTTGCTTCCAAAGCTACTGTCAAATGGCCTTGCTTTGATTTAATTCTTCTTGGTGTTGCCCCAGATGGCCATATAGGTTCCCTTTTCCCAAACAGAAAGGAACTTAGAGAATCTTCTAAATGGGTTATCCCAATTACCGATTCCCCAGTAGGTGTTAAAGAAAGAGTCACATTAACAATACCTGTGATTTGTAATTCTGCCCATATATCCTTTGTAGTTGAAGGTTTAATGAAACAGCCTATTATGGAGAAAATAATGGAGATGCCAGAATTAGGATTGCCTAGTTCTTTGGTTAATGAAGGAGCTTTGAAAAAAGTGTCTTGGTTTGTAGATGAAGATGCTATTAAAGGGGTTCATGTTATCAAAAGAAATTATGAATTTGAACAAAATGATGATGATGACAACAATAATAATAATACTGCATAATAGAAAAGTAAAAAAAAAAAAAAAGAGAGAGACAGACAGATAGAGAGGAAGAAAATACAACATATACCATATATTTACCTATATTGATGTTTAGTTTCCATACATTATTAGTATATTTTTAATATAAAATTATGACAAGAAATAACTCATTTCAATGTCGTTATTGGAACAATTACAGCAGGAAATGAGTGAATATGAATTATGGTCTTTTTATATAAATTAATGTTCTGTTTTTTAAAAAAAATTTAAAAAAAAAAGGAATCATAACATAAAATTACTAATAATAATATATTTTATTTTAGGAAAAAGAAGAATAGAAAAAATAAATCATTAAATTCATTTCATAAATGTTTATACAAAAGTATAAAAACTTGGTTTTGTTTACTTTTATTTAATATTAAGAACGATCAAATACACTTGTTTAAATAAATATATATATATATATATATATTATTTTTTCAAAAAAAAACTCCAACACATCATTTTTTTTTTTTTATAGAAACAATTCTTTCTCATGGATTTTTTAACTACGCCAATATTGATATAAAAATACAGTTTGGAAAAAAAATGTTACTGCAGCTATGGATATTTTGGTGAAATTAATATCAATCGAATAGGTATAAAGTATTAGAGCCAAAGAGCCAGTAATATCCAGTCTTGTCTGCCAAATGGGGAAGTTTTTTTTCATATCTTGTCTTCCATTCTCTTTAAGTTGTGGGAAATTTTTAATTAATGTCATAAGCATTTTTATTACAGATAAGTAATGAGTAAGGTGAAGAAGAGTTATTTGTTTCAAACCAGTCAAAACAACAGCTACAAATATAGTACTTAATGATACAGTTACAATTTTTTTACTAACAAAAGATAGTTTAGGAATACCAACACCACTACCAGTAGTTTCATTGTAAATATTGTGGGGTAATTCTTTAACTTTTGTATCATTTTTTAAATACATTTTCCTATAAACATTTAAACTATTTAGCATCAAGCCGTTTATTGAATAAAGTAAATCAAATCTATTGATCCCAGTCATGTATTTATATTGCAAATACATTGATACAAAGACACATATATAACCTATTTCATTCAAAATCAAAAAATCATATGATACTCCAGATAATCTTCCTTGTATTATTGGTAAATATGGTGCTATTGACCAGCACGTCACATAAACAAAAGTTAAAAAGTGTCTTACAGGGATTTGAAGCATGAATAAAATTATGGATATATGTTACAGTAAGTATTGTGTTAGTTACAAGGTTTATATGTTATTTTAGTTTGAATGGGAGTTTATATATAAAAATTAAAACTAATTTGAACAGCATTTTTATTACATTGTTTCTTTTAATAGATTTTTGTTTATTTAAAAAATAAGTAATGGATGTTCGGGTAAAATGTTTTTTTGTTTAAGACGAGCAGAAAAAAAAAAAAAATTACAAAATTTATATCTCCGGATAAATTATATTTTTACTTTTTCCAAAGAAATTTGATATAAAATATAAAAGAAAATATTTTAACTTTGTTTCATAACCAAGCACCCTTCAAAATCATTATAAAAAACCCAATTTTTCAATAATAATAGTATTAAAATGTCCGTTGATTTAGAACAAATAGATTTAACAAAATTAATTCCTAATGCTATTGGCCACATTGCTTTTGATGAAAACAAGAAAATCATCAATTGTTCTGGGATCGGTATAGAAAGATCTAAAAATTTGGAAGAGATAGACCAATTGAATGATGTTGAAGTTGTAGACAATTTCGCTATGATTGAACAAGGTCCAGTAAAAATATGTATTTATAAAATGGAAGGTAAAAGTATTGTTGTTTATTCTTATTCTGAGAATTAATAATAAAAATAATAAAATTAATATATATTATTAAATATATTTATATGTACAAATTTTTTTTATTTTATTTTTAAATTAAAATGAATATATATTTTATATTTATATAAATCCACCACCACCACCTGCGTTATTATTATTATTATTGTTATCAAAGTTTCCAAAAGGATAATCATATTTTGCTCCAGGATATCCACTATAACCAGGTCTATCTTTATTATCTTGAGGTTTATTTTTAAATGGATCAAAAATCATTCCACCACCTCCACCAATATTAGGACCATTTTTTATATTACTGTTACTATTATTATTTGTTCCGAATGGATCAAACAAGGGACCGTTATGGTTTCCTCCATTCATATTAGGAAATGGTGTATTCAAATTGGGTCTTGGTGTTCCTAAAGGATATAAATCAGAATCTCCATAATTTGCCACTAAAGAAGTATTGGAAAAATTATCTTTACTAGAATCGTTTATGTTTCTATGTCTATAAATGTCATATTCATCATCTCCTTTCGGTGGTAAAAACTCATCTGCATCACTTGATTTATGATCCTCTCTTGGATTTATGGAATTAGTTCGAGAATCTTGTGAGTTTAAAGACTCCTGGAGAATATTGCTACTGTAATTTGATACATTAAGCTTATCTTTTTTTATATCCTTAATATTTTCACGTTCTATATAATCATTAACTTTAGAATTGGCTGGAATTTCATGAGATTTTTTCAATTGATCTTCAGAGTTTTTATTTTCACTCATGTTAGTTTAATATGTTAAAACTTGTTTTGTTTATTGTGTGTGTTTGGAGTGTTTTAAATGTTTCTGCTTTGTTAATATAACATGGAATAAATTAAAATTTTAAAATTTATATTTTTTTTATCCCCCTTTTTTTTATATAATTAAAAAAAAAATAAAAAAAAAAAGATTTCCTGATTACACACTTTTTTAATGTTCTTTTTTTTTTAAAAAAAAAAAATAAAATATATATATAGTAAAATCAATACATGGTAGCGGTACATTTAATTAAATAAACATTTATATATGTATATTACTTCCAAGTTAACTAAAAAAAGATTTTAAAAAAAAAACTATTAATACCCATTTTAATATATAATTATATATAAATCACTTATAATTCAGTAATTTCACCATTTCTACATACTAATCCCATCACATTAAAGAATAAATTCAAGTTTTGGTATATCTTAATCTTTAATTCTTCAGTAGTATTCTCACCTTTTTCAGCTACATCAATAGCATAGAAGATATGATCTCTAATTTCATCAATAATCACTCTTTGATGGTTTAGCTTACCAGCCATAGCTAAAGAAGCAAAGAATTGCCAAATATAAGTGTCTTCTTTACCATTGTTTAATGGTGGGAAGAATTGAGAAAAGTGACTTTGTAATTGTGTGAATAAAAATTCATAAACTGAATCCCAACTACTCATTTGTAATTCATTCTTGAATAGAACAGTTCTATTTATTAAAACAGTTATCAAATTTAAACCAATTTTTGTAGTGCATAGAAGAACTAAATTATTGGAACAAATACTTTGAGTCAATTGAATTATTTGTTGTAGAGTACATTGAGATAACATTGAACAAGTCAATTTCAAAAATATTTTTTGAAAATCAACGCATTCTTGTTTAGAGAATCTATTATTTTCATTAGAGTCAACAATCATAGCAGATGAGTTTTGAATTATTTCAAGTTGTGTTAATTGCTTAAAAACGCTGTTTACAAATTCATATTTTTCTTCAAATTCCAAGAAATTAAAAATTCTTGGTAAAAGTTTTAAAGATTTATTTAAAGAGAAAAACAATCTTAAATCATTATCAGAGCTTTGCAATAGTAATCTAGACAACTGAGTTTTATCCAATTCACTATTACTTCTCAATCCATTTTCTAATTCCAAAACACAATCATAAACATTTTCAGAAATAATTTTAGCTTTTTTCAATGAATCAATAGATTTGTCATCAAATGAATTTTGTTCATTTTCAACATTACCAAGTTGATTAGTTTCAGCATTAGTTTCAGAATCTTCATCTTCTTTCTTTTCTTTGTTCAAAACTTCAATTCTCTTTCTTGGATTGGCAATAACAGTACCTGATCTTTCTTTAGCAACAGTGACAGCAGCAATCACTTGAGATTGCATTTTTTGTAATGCCAAAGAAACGTTTCTTTTTTTACCACCCAATCTATGACCAGAAATATCCAAATAAGCCTTTGCAATAGCATCCTTTTCATTCATTCCAGCATCTATGGAATGGTTAGTACCAGCGGCACTAGTTGACTTCATAATTTTGAAAAATTGATAATAGAAATCAGTCTCTAATGGATCTTGGTTAACAATTCTTGATAATTGTAATCTTGTCAAAAAATCTTTGTCTCTATGAGTCATTAAACCATGGTGAGATAAAATTCTTTCAACTTTTCTTTGTCTAATTCTTTGTTCTTCAGGGGTTAAATGAGAGATGTTTAGTTTTCTATTGTTTGGATTGTTGTTATTTGGATAATAGTTTCTATTGTTGTTTTGATAGTAGTTTCTGTTGCTGTTATTTTGTTGACCATCAAATTGAGCTTTTGAGTCAAGAGACAACTGTTGTTGAGTTTGTAATTGTTGTTGTTGAGTTTGTTGTTGGTTCTTTTGTTTTTTGGTTAAATTGTTCTTTGATAAATCATCTAAAGTTGGTAAACCACTAGCAAATGGTTTATTTCCTTGATCTTGTATCTTCTCAGATTCAATTGAATCAGCCTGAGGAGATGGGAATGATTCATTACCAACCATTTGTGGGTGTTGTAATGGCTGTTGAACTCTTTCATTAACACTAACATTTTTGGATCCTTGTTCTTGTAATGATTCAGGAGAACCAACACCTACTGGCATTTGTGGTGGGATTGGATTTTGTAAACCTTGTGGTGAAATAATGTTTGTACCATTCATTGGTGGGATACCACCTTGTTGTTGCATCATTTGCTGGAATTGTTGCATCATTTGTTGTTGTAATTGTGGGGGTAAAGGTGGTAATCCATTTGGTGGCATTGGCATACCTGGAAACATACCACCTTGTTGTTGAGTATTCATTTGAGGCACGAAAGGTTGACCATTCATTTGTTGTTGGTTCTGTTGATTCATAAATTGTGGAGGAGGCATCATATTGTTGGGAAATTGCATTCCAAAGTTGTTTGGAAATTGTTGTTGAGTTTGTTGATTAAAAAATTTTGGCATTTGTTGTTGTTGTTGTTGTTGAGAAATAGCTGGCCATCCGTTATTTAAATCAAAACCTAATGGTTGAATTTGTTGAATTTGTGATTGTTGTTGATGTGGTTGATTTAGATCAGGAGTTAAAGAGTTTTCTTTAAGTTGATTAATATTTTTAGGATTGGTTGAATCTTGTTCACTTGTTCCATAACCAAAATCAAAAGCAGTATCTAAATCTTTAGAAGCCATATCACCAAAAGTTTCACTATTTAATACATCATATTCTTCTTCATTGATAATTTGAGGATTCTTGTTATAACCTCTATAAGTATCATCAAAAGATAATTCTTGTTCATCTTTTTTGTTGGATCCATTCATTGGATCAAAACCAAAAAAGCCAGACATTATATGTTAATATTGTGATAAATTAACAAGTAATAACAGGAAATTCTTTTATCAAACTAATAGATTCTTGGTATGTATTATATTTATTTTATTCAATTTTATATCAAATAAAAATAAGGGTGTGTGTGTCGTATTAATACATATATATATATTTTTTTTAATTATTGCTTTTACGTTGTCGAAAAAAAAAAAATTTTTTTTTCAGTTTAAATATATTTATATCCGATTTATACATGTGATTAAATGCAAAAAAATGCACATTTCTTTTTTTAGTTTTTTTTTTTTTTCTGATATATATATTTTTTTTTTTTTATTATAATGATCAATTTTAAATTTATATTTTTCAACTAAATTTGTTATTTTAACATAGTATTGTTTAAAAAAAATATATACAAAAACTCATCACCCAAAAGAAAATTACAAAAGCTAATATATTATGAAATTGCTTACTACTAATTTTATTAAATGCTCTGTCAAAGCCTGTGAATCTAGTAACAAATCTTTTCCTTTGAAATACAATAACCAATGTCAATTAGAATTAAATTACGAAGAAGATGATGAGATAATACAATCCAGTTATGAATTTTTAATTGGTATTTTAGATAAAATTGAGTGGGATGCTTTATTGAAAGTATGTCAAGATTTGGGTAACAATGATCTTCCACCAACTAAACCGATCATAAATGAAGATGTTGCTAATTTAAATGATAATGAAAAATTAATTATAAAACAATTGTTCAATTTATTAATTAACACTGAAATTGTTGAAGGTTCTATGCAATGTGAATCCTGTGAGCATATTTATCAGATTAAAAATGGTATTCCAAACTTGTTATTACCACCGCATCTATCATAATAGTAAAAATAATAAATAAATGCTATATAAATGAAATTTTAATTGATTACAAATTAGATATAGACTTTTTTTTTTTTTTTTTTTTGCTAAAAATTCTTGCAAAAAAAAAATAATAGAATCTTATTTTTATTTAATGAACCATACTTTAGAAAAAATTTAATTTGTAAACAAACCAAAAATAATAAATATTTAGCATAAAATTTGGTAATTTAGTTTTTTTTAATACTATATTGTAATTATATATTTAAAACCAAAACATTTTTAATTTACTTTTTTTAAATGCTTTATATTGTATAATTTATTATGGAAATATCAACTGATGAAAGAGAGGAAATTGTTAAAAAATTGGCACAAAACCAACCTGTTATAAGTCCTTTTTTTAAAAAGAAAAAGTCACTAACAAATACAACTACTAATACAAAAACTAATTGTAAAAAGAGATTAATCAATACTAAAGAAGGTAAACCTGAACAATCTATTAAGCCAAAAGGCAAACGTGCTAAACTAAACAATAACAAACCTCTTGATACCAAAATTAAATATGATAAACTTACAATACTTGATGCTCAAGTGCAGCAACTGAAACTCCAAAATATGGACAAAATGCTAATGATTCAAGTTGGATATAAGTATAAATTTTTTGCAGAAGATGCTATAAAAGCAGCAAACTTGCTTAATTTTATGCTTATAGAGGGTAAACGAAATATTAAAAACAATACTGTTGAAGATTTTAAATATAAAAATTTTGCATATTGTTCATTGCCAGAACAAAGAGTCAAATTTCATCTGAAAAAATTATTGCATTATGGATATAAAGTTGGGATTGTAAAACAGTTTCTTATTGATGGAACAACTAATAAATTTGAAAGAAGATTAACATATGTTTACACAAGAGCAACTTATTATTTAATGAATGATGATTTTGAAGAGGATGAAAATGAAGAAAATCAAATATCAGATGAAAAAGGTACAATTCTTGCTATTGATGTTAAAGTAAGAGATGATCAAAGGTTTTTTTATTTTTTTAGTATTGAATTGAACACTGGAAATTTAATATATGATATTTTCAGTGAAAGTAATATTAACAATTTTTTTGTATCTTTAGAGACAAGATTGAAACATTTTGATCCTTCTGAAGTTTGTTTAAATTCTGATAATTATAAATTACTAAATAAATTCATAACAATATCTGATAGTAATATACAGGTTTATGAAGTAAAAAAAATTAGTCTTCAAGAAAGTGGAAATAATGAAACTATTGAAAATGCTGATTTAAAAGATTGCTACAATCTAATGTATTCTCATTTAAAGACATACTCTTTGGAAGATATTCTTTGCAAAAATCTACATAAACTAAAACATATTTTGAAAAAAGACTCTTGCCCACTAAGTTCAAATATATTAAAAAATTTGAATTTCTTTGATAATCAAATAAATGAAAATAAAAATGCTAAAACAGTTTGGGGGTTATTAAACAACGGAAACATAAATACAATATATGGAAAATCAATATTAGAAAGCTGGATTAAAAACCCATTAACTAATATAAAACTTATAGAAGATAGATCAAATGCTATAATTTTTTTGCAAAAAAATGAGCATAACAATGTAATGTTTTTAGAAAATATTATGCAATTTTTAAACAATTATAAGAATAAAAACTTATTGAAAACATGTAACAGATTAAAATTAAATGTAAATAATCCAATAAATAGAAGGGAATTGTATTATTATTTGGAGAGTATAGCAGAATTAAGAAAAATATTTAACAGGCATCATGAATACATTAAAAATGAAATTATAAATCCAAAAGGTGAATTATCAAAAGTTTCATCAATATTGAGCGATATTTTTATTAAAATTAATGATTTGTTAACAGAAAAAATTAGCATCGACTATACAATCAAAATGATAAAACATAATAGTATTTTTGAAAAAAATGTTGAAACTCATGTTATAAATTTTTTTGATTTAAAATTGTATGATAATTCTAGTCCAATCATACACAAGATGAAAGAGATTGATAATATTAAAGAAGAAATAAATGATTGTTTAAATGAGATAAAAAAACAAATTGGAAAACCATATCTCAAATTCAAAGATGAAATTAATTTTTTAGTTGAAATAAATAATCTTTCATTGAAAAACATTCCCAAAGATTGGGTTGTCAATTCTACTACTCAATTAGTGACAAGATATGAGATACCTTTAATAAAACAAAAACAGGAAAATTTAAAACTGAATCAATTACAATTATTGCAAATTTGTCAGTTGGAGTATAAAAGGTTTATTGGAAAAATCAATCAAGACTATAAAGAAATGGTTCAATTGATAACTTATTTAGGAACATTTGATTGCATACAATGTTTAGCTAAAAACACTAAACAATTTCACTGCAAACCTAAATTTGTACAAGACGCAGGAATCATCAATTTTAAATCAAGTCACAATCCTCTGATGATATCTGATAGTAATAATAACAACGATCATTTAAATATACCAAATGATATCCAACTTGATTCTAAAAATTTATTTATATTGACTGGACCTAATTCAGGTGGTAAAACAACATTAATAAAACAAGTAGCATATGTAGCGATCCTTGCACAGATTGGTTGTAATACTCCATGTGTCTCACATACCCAATCAATTTTTACAAATTTTTTTATAAGAACAGGATCTTCAGATTCTTTGATGTCACAAAAATCGACTTTTTTAATTGAGATGGAAGAATGTCAACAAATTTTACTACATTCAGACAGTAGAAGCTTAATTATGATGGATGAGATTGGGAAAGGAACTAGTAATCTTGATGGAATGGCGATAACTTTTGCAATTTTGAAATATTTAATGGATTCAAATAATAATGGAATTGTTATGTTTATAACCCATTATCATAGTATTGTGGAACAATTTGATCCAAAGTATATTTATAAAATGGGGTACACAAAGCTAAAGGGTTCCAATAATGATATTGTTTTTAATTATAGATTACTAAAAGGGACAAGTGGTGAAAGTTTAGGAATCAATGTTGCAAAATTAGCTGGGTTGCCAGAAGATGTGCTTGAGAATATTGTAGAAATTAGACAGAATATAGATGACAATGAAACTGTCAGACAATTTTATCACTATTTGAAAAATCAAGATACTACAACCTTAAAGAAATTACTGAATAAAGAGTAATACATAATTTTAACAATCTTCTTTGTTTTTTTTTATTTTTTTGTTCGAAACTTTTTTTCTCTATTTATTTATAATAACTTATATATTTGTTATATAATTTTTTATTAATTTTTATAATCCATTATCCTCTTTTGAAAAAAGACATGTGTGAATTTGCTCTTGATCTATTTTCATTAGGTGTATAACTTAATTTTCCTTTAATACTTTCTTCAAATGATTCATACAGTAATGGTTGGGATTGGTTTAACTTTAATTTTTCATTTTCTGAAGTCAAACTCATAGAATTGAAATTTTTGAATGGATCACTTTCATTTAAATTTTCATCAAATTGGACTGTCTCTGCAAACATATCTATTTCTTCACTAGATTCTTTTTCCTGTTTCTTACTCAAAGGTATTTGTGTTTTCAATTTTTCTTCAAGATTAGTATTACTACTACTGTTATTATTATTATTATTTGTTGTAGATTGTTTGGATTTTAATTTAATTTTTTCTAAATGACCATCCTTGTTGAAAATAGGGATCAATGGTGGTTCTTGATTAGTCAGCAATGACCAATTAACTTTTTTAAACCATGAATGTTTCTTAACATCATCTGCTCCCATTTTACTACCCAATCTTTTATTTTCTTGTTTAATCAAAAGTTTTTTAATCAAACTTTTACAAGTACTACTTATATGAACAACATTTGAAGGAAATTCTGGATCATGTTTTAAAATGTTTTTGAATGTTTGATTGGATGTTTCCCCTTTAAATGGTGTAAAACCATAAATCATTTCATATAATAAAATACCAAATGTCCACCAATCAATAGCGACAGTATGCCCATTAGATTTGATCACTTCAGGAGCCAAATATTCTTCTGTACCAACAAAACTGTTTGTTCTGAAACCAGACATTGATGCTTTAGTATCAACAGGACATCCAATCCCCCAATCAGCATCTATAGCAACACCAGGCAAAGATATAGAATGGGATTGTTTTTTGAAATGCCTATTATTTGTTGTTGAAATAGATAAATCAAAATCACTCAGCATGATATGACCAGTTTGATGAAGTAGAATATTTTCTGGTTTCAAATCTCTATATATGAAACCCATCATATGCAAATATTCCAAAGCTGCTAATACTTCACAAGCATAAAATTTGGCATCTTCTTCAGGTAAATTTTTAGATTTTCTTGTTTGCAAAGCTCTGAAAAATTCACCACCAACACAATATTCCATACACAAATACAAGTAATCTTCAGTTTGAAAAGAATGATATAGTGTAACAATGAAAGGGTGATTGACAGATGCTAGAATTTCTTGTTCTGTTATGATTCTTTTAGATTTTTTACGTCTAATCATTTCTTTTTTATCATATATTTTCAAAGCATATAGTCTATCAGTAGTTATCTCTCTTACAAGATAAACTTTTCCAACATCTCCCTGGCCCAATTTCTTAACTTTTTCAAAAGATTTAGGTCCAACTTGAGCTTCTTGAAACATATTACCAAATGATTTGGATCTGAGTCTTGTAGATCTTCTAACCACTGGTTGTTTTAATCCTTTATTACCCTCTGACAAATCTCCATTGGCAGAAGAAGAAGAGTTTAGTATTGTTGAATCTTCAAGATCTAAATGGCTACTACTACTAGTACCACAATTATTTCCATATTCTTCCTCGATAAGAGTCGTTTCTGGAACATTTACATTATTAGTTGTGGCCCTTTTCTTTCTTCCTGTAATACTCAAAAATGAAGCATCACTATCTGAACGAAACTTAATTTGTTGACTAGAATGGCTATTTTTCATTGCACTAGGAGTCAAGTTTGACATACTTGAAGGAGTCAAAATACTTCCTGTGCTTGGGAAACTTTGTAAATCTGGTTTTTGGGATTTTATGGTTGGTGAATCATTAGTTATAGAGACAACATTTGCAACTTTTGGACTATTGGATTTTTTGCTAGGACTATTAGATTTTTTGGGAGTATCTTGAATAGAATTATGATCATCATCTGTTTGTAAAAGGTTATTCAATTTTTCCATATTCATTTTATCTTCTTCAAATTTTCTTTGTTCCGTTGGTGATTTATTGCCGGAGCTGAATACTCTCATGAAACCAGTCATGCTGAAGATACCACTACTTTCTGGTTTAACACTAGGGTCTTTAGTATCCTCTTTGTTTTTTAACGGAACAGTGTTTTCTTTGATCTCTTGTTTGTTACTATTATTATTATTGTTATTATTTGAGTTCATAAATTTGTTTAGTAGATTAGTTGAGGATAATTTTTTAGATAAATAAGGTTCATTATTATTAGATTCTGGTAGTGGTGAAGGAACTTCAATATTTACTTTGTCGTCTTTTTTATTAATAATTTCTTTTTCTTTATCTTTATTCTTATCATTTTCTATACTTGGTTTCTTTTTATCAATAATAATCTCTTCATTAACACTAGTAGCACTGTCTTGAGAAGAACTTGTATTAGTTTCAGGGGTACCATTTCTAAATATTATTGAAGTAGTTTTTTTCTTAATCTTGAGCCCATTTTGTTTTTTTATAGCATTATCACTACCATTTCTATGTAACAAGACTCTACTCATAGAAATACTTTTAAATCTCTGAGATAATGATTTTGAAGAAGTTGAATTGATATTATTATTATCTGTATCATCAGTCAAATTTTGTTCATCATTGTTAATATTATTATTATTATTACTTAAATTTCTTTTGTCTTCCAGTTTAGGGTTATTATTTGTATTATTATTATTATATTCTTCTTCTTTAAGATCATTTAAATCTATATCAGGAACATGCTGATTCATTAATTGATTATTTGTTGTTTGTTCAGTTATCAAGACACTAGATATATCGCCTTCCTCTTCATTTGTTTTCATATTAGATAAAATAGTAATTTTATCTGAACTTGTATCCATTAATGAATGAGTTCTTGTCTTTTTAACACCAGAACTGATACTAGAAATACTAGAATTTTTAAGTTTTTGATTAGATTCTTCTAAAATAGAACTAACAGTACTCATAGTTAAAATAAATATTATGTTATGTGTGTATAGATGTATTTATTATTATTTTTTTTCAACAAATAAAAAAAGAGACAAAAATAAATGAAAAATGAAAAAAAAAAAAAGAAGGATATTAAATAAGTATTTATTTATGATTTAATAATATACCAAACAAATATAGTTAAATTTATTTATCTTTTAATAAATAAAATAATATTTGGTTATCTATATATATATATATATATATGTATAGTCGGTTATATAATATTATATAGAATATTTATATAGCTAATACTTTTAATTATAATTTTAGATAAGAAACTGTCTCTCTCTTTCTCTTTTTTTAAAAAAAAAAAAAAATTTATTTTTTATTATTAAACTTTGAAAATTCCCTTCTCCAAAAAAAAAAAAAAAAAGAATATTTTTTACACATTATAGATTGCACATATTAATATTTTTTTTTCAACATTTTACTAAACACACAAAAAAAATATATATATATAAATTATATTAAAATTAGTCTATATATATATGTCACACACACACACATTTAGATATATATAAATTTTATACTTTGCCTTTCAAATAGAACACACATTATATAAGATATATATATATAATTTTCCCCTTTAGAAAAAAAAACATTTTTTTATTTATTTTTAACAACACAGCTTTTTATTCGGATATAAGTGTTCAATATATATATATATTTTTTAGTGTACAAATCACGTGTAATTCATCATATATATATTTATATATATCCGATGATGTACAATAATTTTTTGAATTTTTAGAAAAAAAAAAAAAAAAAAAAAATTTTTTTTTTTTTTTTTTTC
>LXPE01000008.1:20447-67941 GCA_001664025.1 Hanseniaspora valbyensis NRRL Y-1626
TTAAAAAAAAAAAAAAAAAAAAAAAAAATTTTTTTTTTTTCTTTTGGCTTTGAATACTAGATTTATGTATAATATATATATATATATTTTTTTTCTTTTAGATTGTTTTTTTTTTTTCTTCTTTTCAGCTTATGTCAAAGGAGTTAAAAAAAATGTTAACAAAAAAAAAAAATTTTTTTTTTTTTTTTTTCTCATAGGTTGACACTCCTTCAATCATATAATCAACACATCTAATAAATATATATATTTATATATTCAAACACCAATAATAACCATTTATAATTATTTATATATATAAATTAATATTATAATACATACAAATACTATTATTATTGTTTAATTATTAATTTACTATACCTTTTTTATTTTATTTAATGATGGCTAATATGGATATTGATTTATCAAAATTAGCTGATAACACACTCTCACAATTTATTGCTACTCGTGTATCTAAATTAATAGCTACTAATCAAGATATTGATGAATTTGTTTTAAATGAAGCCTTTTCATTAAGTAGTAAAGATTTCTTAGATTTCTATTTAGTCTTGTTACTACAATTTTTATGTTTTGAAGATAGTAATGAAAGTATGAAAGACTTACTACTAGGTGGTCAAGTTATCAAAAATGCAAAAACAAGTGATAGAATCCTTCAACTTATAAACGCAATGACAGGTCTATTCTCTGTTTATTATACACAAACAAGTTTTGCCAAAAATGTCGATCCTTTACAAACTGTCTTCTCTGGCAAAATTGATGAAACTATTCGTCAAAAGATTGGTCCTTCCCTTTGCAATCATTTAATGACTCTTGTCAAAGCTAAAAACAGTAACAATAAAAAAAATAATATCAATTCTGACATCTACAGCTCTGGTGAACCAATATCACAATTATTGTACTACTCTATTTGCAGTTTAAAATTCAGTTCTCAACCTGCTGATAAAGTTATCAATTCCCTTTTCAAAACTTTTGAAGGTGAATTATTAGTTTCTACTGTTGCTTCTATTTTGATTGACATTTTATTACCAAGATCAGTAGGTGTTCCAGGATGGAAGAATACTGATAAAGAAGTCATTATAGCTAGTATTTCTGAAAACATTTTCAGAAAAGGTGGCAATCCATCTTTATCATTAGATGACTTGTTTGCAAACTTACAAAAATTAGTATCTCAAAAAGCAAAATATGGTTTTAAATCTATTAATAATGGTGATAGTTCTCCAACTGAACAATCCTTAAGTGATTTTTTCCATGCTTTAAACTTGACAACTGTCAAAAACTTTTTTTTCAAAACTGAATGGAGTAAATCGTTCAAATTGAAAATCATGACTATTTTACATAATTGGGATTTTAATAATCCAGAAAATTTCAATTTGTTAGGCAAAAACTCTGATGGAATTCCTGTCATTCCTTTTGTTGACAAACATATTGATACCTCTGATGAATCATCTAATGTTATTTACAATTTAGAACCTGTCACACTATGGAGCTGGGAATTGCAATTAGAAAATGTTTATAAAAATGAATCTCGTGATATCTCTAATGAAGATTTGGCCCATTTCAATGAATCCACAAAAGAAGCTTTCACAAAATATCCAGAACCTTTCATTTCCAGTTTAATTGCTAATATGAAGTTTTTAAGATTGATGACAGATAACTTGGATATATTTGATGAATACTTGAATATTTTATACACTAGATTATATGCCATCTCCTCTGAAGCTTGTTTGAAAAGACTATTTGTTGATAAATTACCAAATAAAAAAATATTGGTTAATAAAATAATAAAATCTATAATCCAACATCAATCTATGACTGCCCATTTATTATTGGATTACATTTTGAATAATAAATTTTTTGATGAAAGTTTTTTAAATTTCAATAATTACTTATATGTTGCTTCTTATAACTTGAGAATCTCTGGCAATGAAACTGTTTTACAAAATAAAGTTTTCCAAACTGTCACTAAACAATTAGGTTCCAGTGAAGAAAATATTAACTCAGCTATTGAATTATTACAATTCCATAAATCTTTAATAGAAAAAAATATTCATTATCCAAATGTTAAGATTTTCCCAGAAAATGAATTTTTAAAGATGATTATTAATACTATCGCAAAGAGCCCATTTATAAATGCAAACAAAAGCAAACATGTTTATACATTGATTCAATTTTTCATTGGTAAAAATTATACTATGAACCATCCAACTTTAAATCCTTTGTTTGCTTTCAAAGTTGAAAATCCAGCTGTAGCCAACAAATCAGGTTTATTCTTTAGAGATTTATATTCTGGAAAGACTTCTATTCAAGAAGCAGTAACAATTATGACTACTGTTTTAAATTCTAGTAATGAGTTTGATAATGAATTTTATGCCCATTTGATTGGTGAGATTGCTTCTGAAATTGATTTTTTTCAAGAATATCCTAATGATGCTTTGAAAATTTGTGCTACATTTATAGGTGAAATTATAAGACATGAATTGATCTCTGGTGTCCAATTAGAAACTTTTAAGAACCGTATGTTGAATATTGTTCAAAATAATGAAAAACTACAAAATGTTTTCTTCATTAATGTCTTGATCAATATTGGTGAAGCAAAAGTTGAAGAATTTGGTGCCCAATATTTCAATACTATTTTCGCTGAATGTAAAGATTTGAGAGAGAATGCAACTTTCAGAAATTGGATTGAAACAGTTTTAGCTCCAAAGACTAAAGATGTCAAATATATCAATCCTACCAAACCATTGAATTATGTTGATCCATCTAGTGTTAAACTTGGAGATAAATTATCAGTTGATTATTCATTTGTTTTAAACAATGTTTCTAAAACTAATATTAAAGAAATGGCTAATTCAATCAAGAATATTATCAAATTTAAACTTAATGGAACTGGTATTGTTGAAACTTTTGCTAAATTAGTCTCTCAAAGAATCAAGCAAGATTCCAATTATCATATTGTTTATAGAGATTTATTGTATGAAGTTGGTAATGATCAATTGATTGATGATGTTACTTATTTGACTTTGTTCTCTGCAAAGAGAATATTTGCAACAAGTAACCAATCTACTCAAGACAAGAATTTGTTGAAAAATCTAGGTAATTGGCTTGGCTTATGTTTATTAGCTAAAGATAAAGTTATAACTCATTACGAAATTGCTATTAGAGAGTTATTATTAGAATCTTGGGAAGACAACTACACCAATTTGTCTATTCCTTTTATTTGTAAAATAATAAATTACACTAAAGAAAGTAGTTTGTTCAAAATTCCAAACTTATGGACCAATTCTATATTGGAATTATTGAGAGAAATGAATGAGCTAGGTACAAATCCT
Source organism: Hanseniaspora valbyensis NRRL Y-1626 (assembly GCA_001664025.1). NCBI lineage: Eukaryota > Fungi > Ascomycota > Saccharomycetes > Saccharomycodales > Saccharomycodaceae > Hanseniaspora > Hanseniaspora valbyensis. The sequence continues at coordinate 23,774 of LXPE01000008.1, forward strand.
GAATATAGCTCTAAATGGCCATTGAAGTTAACTTTTGAAATTGAAGTTTTATTTAAAAATTTGAAATTATCCTTAGATGAGATTGATAAATCTAATTGGTTATCACCAGATGTTAATGGTTTGAAACTATTATCTGGTGAATTATATTTTGAAAGTAAAGAATTGAAAACTTCTGAAAAAGTTTTACAAAATTTGATTCAAATTCCCGTTATGAATATTGTTAGAGGTCAAAAATTACAACAAATGAATTCTGGAATGAATATGGAACCTTTAGAACAACATCAACAACAACAACCACCTGGTTTAGCTCAATTCAACAACAATAATCAACAACAAGCACAAAATTCACCAATGACTCAAGCTCATCAACAACAGCTAAATATTATTTCAAAACAACCACAACAGCAATTCCCTAGTCAAAATGCTCAGCAAGCACAAGTCAACCCTATGCAACCACCAGCTCATAATGAATCCATTTTGACTTCTCTAGTTGGTAACACCATGTTTGTTGCCAATCCAGATTTGCAAGTAGCTTTCCAAATGGCTATCGCTAAAGCAGTAAGAGAAATCTTGTTGAGTGTTGTTGAAAAATCATCTACTATTGCTGCAACTACAGCTAGAAGTTTAGTATCCAAGGATTTTGCTACTGAAGCTGATCCTGAATTATTCAAAAATACTTGTATAAAGACTGCTAGACAATTAGCTAAAAGTTTTGCTTACATCAACTCTTGTACTTTATTGAAAAAAAATATTGAATCCACTACTAAACAATTATGTGCCAATGTTATGGCTATTGTTCCTCATGCAGAAGAAGATTTAGCAAGTGCTATCAATGACAATGTTAACATTGCTATCAATATTATTGAAAATGCTGCTATGGGCAAAGCCACTAGTATTGTTTCTGAATTGATTATCCCTGATCTTGCTGTAAGACATCATCACATCAGTAGAAGATCTACTCAAAAATTCCATTACAATGAAAATTCTGCTCCAGTGAAAAGATTACCACAAGCTTTAAGTTTGAATGAAAATGGTATAACACAAAAACAATTCGGTATTTATGAAAATTTGGCTCAACTTCCTGTGGGTACTGATTTTAAGAGTGGTAATATGGCTCAATCTGTTCCAATGAACAATGGTCCTAACTCTAACAGCAGTGATAAACAAGCTTTGTTACAACAATTGAATAAGGAAAAGAGTAATCAACAACAATTACTTCAACAATTAAACACTCCACAACAAGTTGCAGCCAATTTGATTATGTCACCAGAAAATCTTTCTAAAAGCAATATGGCTACTCCAGTTGTCCAACCTGTTCAACAACAGCAAAATATGATTCAAAATAACTTTGAAGTTCAATTAAGCTTTTTAAATGATATGATTGAAGCTTTGACTCAAATTATGTTGGATGCTGCTGGTAAACCTATTGACCAAGAAGTTATTGGAATGGTTGATGCTTTTGTTATTAGAATCATTTCTGGAATCTCTGCTTCTAAACAAAAGGATAATATTGCTTTATCTTTATCTCAATCTTGTGTTTCTAGAATGTTCCAATTTAGCAACAATCAATTGATTGTAGTTGTCTTCACCAAATTGATACAAAAAATCTGTACTATCTCTCCAGTAGCCAAAAAAGATGTTAATTGGTGGTTAGTATATTCAACAGATGCTTTGAAGATGAATTCTGGTTGTTTATTGTTTTTAATCAAAATTGGTTTATTAGAAGCTAACCAATTAGACATTTTATTAAGTGGACTATTAAAATCTGATTTGAGTGGTACTGTTGAATTTGTTTTGGATATTACTAATAATATTATCAGACAACCTATCTTGGCCATCACCAAGACTCAATTAGTCAATACTATAACTTTATTAGAACAAATTGAAGATGAAAAATATAAGGAAATGATTAATGGGTTGTTTAATGATCCATTGTACTACCAACATGGTGCTTTGAAGATAGTAAGTGAAAAAGATAAATTTTCAGTTGCTTTCATTGAATGGGTCAACTTATGTGAAAATTATAAACCAACAGATTTAGTTTGTAGAGCTTTTATTAATGAATTAATGGAATTAATCGGTGATAGTGACACCTTCATCAAGTTTTTCAATGTTGCATTAGATGTATCTATTGAATCATTCAACAAGAGTGATCCAACAGGTAATGTATTTAATGGTATTGATGCTTTAAGCTTTTTGGTAATCCAAATATTAGTATTCCAGGAGTATACGAGTGATTGTGTAAATGATGAAAGATTAGATTTCTTGAAGTTGGTATTTTTACAATTCCAAAGTAAGTTCACTATTGAACATACTTTTGAAAATTTCAATGAAAGACCTTTCTTTAGATTTATCTCTATTTTATTATCTTATTGGCAACAATTAAATGTTGCTGAATTTGATATTATTAGTGACAAGACTACAAAAGATTCTTTAATAGCTTTCAATACTGATTTGTATTTAGCTACAGCTGATGTTTTGCACATTTTACAACCATTAGCTTTCCCAGGATTCACTTTTGCTTGGATTTCTTTGATCTCTCATAGAATGTTCTTACCAATTATGTTGAAGACAGAAAGTTGTAAAGAATTGTTCTGGAAGAAATTGAATTTGCTATTAATTGATTTATTCAAGTTTTTCGTTGAGTATTCTAATTTAGGTAATGAATCTGTTGATGTTTTATACAAGGGAACTTTAAGATTTGTATTATTAATTGCAAATGATTGTCCTGAATATTACATTGATAATCACTATGTGTTATTAAATGAATTACCACCAAATTTCAAGCAAATTAGAAATATAATCTGTTCTGCTATGCCATTAAACAAAGTATTCCCTCAACCAATGAATCAACAAATTCCAATCGATTATATTCCAGAATCTTGTGAATATAATCCAGTTTCATTAGTTGCACCAGCTCAAGATCTAGCTACTTTAAAAAAGCCTATTGATTCTTACTTAAGAATTCCATCTTCTTCTTTATTAAGAAATATTAACAACCAAATATTAACTGCTAAGAACGAAAACTCTTTGATTGATTTCAAATTTATCAACAGCATCATTTCTCATATTGTAATGCAAGCTGGTGATGAATTAGTTACTACTTCCAAACAAGCTATATTAAATTTAACATCTTCTTACTTTAATTTGATTTCAAATTTGATTACTAGCAATATCCAAGAAAATAAGGATATTGTTTATAATACTTTAGAATCTTTAGTTAACCATTTAAGATTCCCAAATACTCAAACTTACTTTGTTTGGTATTTATTGACTACAATGTTTAAATTAGATTTGAAGGATAAGACTGTTAGCAAGAAATTGAATTGGGATGAAGAAAAATTGAGTTTGGTTCAAGAAATGATTTTGAGATCTTTATTAGAAAGATTAATGATTCATAAACCACATCCATGGGGTTGTACAGTTACCTTTATGACTATCTTGAAGAACAATGATATTGAATCTTTATCCTTTATGAACGAACAAGATAAGAATAGTAAAACTTATCAATTATTGACTAATATTGGAAGAATTTTAGAACTTCCTGTTAATCATGAACAAAATGTTTTTGCTTAAATAACAAAAATTAAAAGATGAAATGAAAGAAACAAAAAAAAAAAACTCTCAGACAACAATATAATTAATTGCATGATATATACTTAATATAAATATCGTTTTAGAAAACCTAATTACTATAAATAATATTCTTTTAGAGATTTTCTATTAATTAAATGAAATTTTTTGTGCACATATCACATGTTTGTTTTTATCGGAACAGTTAAAAAAAACAACAACAGATCTTATGAAAAAAAAAGCAAGAATTTTTTTTTTTTTTTTTACTATATTTATAATTGTAAATTTTCATTTACAGAGAGAGAAAAAAAAAACACATACACACAAACAAAAAAGAACAAAATATATTAACCATATTCCAATTGTTGTCATTGAATTATTTAATATAGACATTTTTTTTTTTTGTAATTAATATATAAATAATGGCTGTTACAACTGGAAGATTGAATGAAACAGATAATGAAAATGAACTAGAAAGTTACTTGTACCTTGATTCTGAATCAAACCATTTCAATGATTCAGCAGAGGTATTAGATGATTTTGATGGTGTAGCTACAGATCAAGTAGGTAGTGTTACTAATAGCGGAACCATTTCCAATAATAAAAAACCTCCAAACACAGCATTTAGACAACAAAGATTGAAAGCATGGCAACCAATTCTTTCGCCACGTACAATGATTCCAACATTATTAATAGTTACCGTGATATTTGCTCCTATTGGAATAGGTTTGTTAGTAGCGTTTTTAAAAGTACAGCATATAATTATAGATTATTCTCATTGCTCAGATGTAGCCACATCTTCATTTACTAGCATTTCAAATAAGTATTTAGATATTGCTTTAAAAGATAGTTCCAATGAGAAAAAAATTGATGCTGAATGGAAATATTCTGATAGTGTATGTACTATTCAATTTACTTTAGTAAATGAGTTGAAACATAACCTTTACATGTACTATAAATTAACTAATTTTTATCAAAATCATAGAAAGTATGTAGAATCTTATGATTTGTCACAACTGCAAGGACATGCTGTCAATCTAAGTGATTTAAATGATTATTGCAAACCTTTGAAGGAAATAGATGGGAAACCTATATACCCATGTGGTTTAATTGCAAATTCATTTTTTAATGACACAATATCATTAACTTTAGAGAACACTGGTAGTGGAGATGATTATACTTTTAGTAATTCAAATATTGCTTGGAAATCTGATAGAAAAATATACAAAAAGACACAATATAAACCCGAAGATATTGTTCCACCACCAAATTGGTACAAAACATATCCTGATGGATACACAGATGATAACTTATTTGACATAAGCGAATATGAGGATTTATTAGTTTGGATGAGAACAGCAGGTATGCCAAGTTTTTATAAATTGAAGGGAAAGAATGAAAATGATAATTTAGCAAAAGGGACTTATCAAATAACCATTACAAATAATTTCCCCGTTGATGCATTTGGTGGTACCAAGTCTCTTGTCATCACAAGTAACTCTGTAATTGGTGGTAGAAATATTTCATTACCATTATTATATTTGATAACATCAGCTATCTGTGTTGTCTTTGTTGTCATCTTCTTTATTAATACTTTTATCATAAAACCAAAAAAATCAATAACTGAACATTCTTATTTAAATGGGAATGATAACAAGAATAATGATATAGAAATGAATAATGAAGATGGTAATACATTGCAACAGCAATTGCATCCCCTAAGAGATATTTTATAATAATAATGATAATATAAATATATATATTTTACTTTTTAAATTTAAATGCTATCTTTATTCAAACACCAAGATTTTCTTTTTAAAAACTATTTGAGCACATTAATTTAATATTAATTAAATGCTTAAATATAATATGAATGTAAACTCCGAAGCATTAAAGTATTCGGAACAAGCATTTTTTTTTCCTTTTTTCTGCAATTTTTTTTTTTTTGTGTGTATATATAACAAAAAAAAAATTAAAAAAGCTTGATTCTTTTTTTTTTTTTTTATGTTCTTTATTACAAATCAACATATAAAGATAAGTTGTTATCAATTTACAATTAATAATAATAAAAAGAAAAGACTATACCAGTAACCATTTATTAAAGTAACTACCATATACGTGTAATTTAAAAAGACACAAGGTAAAACAAATTTTTTAAAAACAAAAAATGTCAACTGCTAAAAGACTTATGAGAGAGATCAATGCTGCCAAGAATGATAAAGAGGCAAACATTGAATTGCAATTCAAAGATCCTAATAATATAACTCAATTGACAGGTGCTTTTTATGGACCTGAAGATACACCATACCATAATGGTAAATTTATTATTGATATTACAATTCCAACAGAATACCCTTTTAAACCTCCTATCATGAAGTTTCACAACAAAGTCTATCATCCAAATATTTCTTCTGTAACTGGTGCTATCTGTCTTGATATATTGAAAAATAAATGGTCTCCAGTTCTAACACTTAAATCAACTCTAATATCTTTACAAGCTTTGCTTTGTGATCCAGCAGCTGATGATCCACAAGATGCTGAAGTTGCTAAACATTATATAAAGGATAGAGAGTCTTTCAATAAAACTGCAAAATTATGGACTGAAATATATGCTGATCCTGAGAGATTAAAACAAAATGGTGATTTGGAAGAAGATGAAGAAGACGATGATGATAATAGTGGTAGCAGCACCAGTACTAGTGATAGTGATAATGTTAATAGTGATGGTGCTGGTGATGATAGTAGTGAAGAAATTACTAAGAAATCAAAGACATCCAGTGATGGCTCTTCAATCACAACCTCTAAATATAATAACCATTCATTGAAACAAAATAAAAATGGTAGAAAATTAAAAGATGTTAAGGAAGGGGATCTATATGGTATTGAAAGTGATCTGATTGATGTATTCTTACAAAAGGGATACAAATACACAGCTATTGTTTCTGTTTTAAGAAGAAATGGTTTGAAAAAGAAAGAAGAATTATATGATGATTTAATAGATACATTAATTTCCCAATTAGACAGAGAGTGATAATATAAAATTTCTTTTTCAAAAAAAAAAGCATTATAAATTAATTATATATATATATATTTATCTTCTTTTTAATCTATCTCTCATAGAAGAGGATGCTTTCAAGGATGGCTTTGTTTGCTGTTGTTCCTGGTGATTTGAAGATGATCTGATTATTTTGTCAGAATCATTACTTGTATTTCCGGAATAGGAACTATGCGAGTTGAAGGACGTACTATGGATTGGTCTTGAAGATAATGGTTTGTATCCACTTCGTAGTTGATCATTTGATGGTTTTGAAGATGGCACATAAATTCTGTCTTTATTAGTTTGTGCGGCAACTCTGTTTTCTTCAGCGAGTTTTTCTTCAGCAAGTCTTTTCTGTTTTTCTTTTTCCATCCTTTCCTCTTCTTCCTGTTCTTCTTTATCTTCATACCCTAACCAGCTAGGGTATCCTTCAAACTTTTCAGGATATTCTTTTTTCAAGTTTTTATAATATTTGATCAAAGATTTGTGCACAACTGTGGATTCAATAGAATCTCCATCTTTTTCTACAAAGTATTTTGATTTTTTGTATTTACTGCTATCACTACTTCCAATATTAAATTTTGATTTTATGCTTTGACTTGTACTACCATTACTACTATGATCATGTTCCCCATGATGTATAGATAAATTATTTATTTGTGATTGTAATGTATTTGTTGATGATTTTAATTTACTCCATATATCATTTTTACCATTATCATGGACTGAAAGTCTAGACATGTTTAAAAAAAAACTAATAATAGTATAATCTATCTTTATTGGGATTATGTATATACTTGGTTTTAAAAGTTTGATCTTTAAAAAAAAAAAACATTTACATAAAATAATAATAAAAAAAAAAATTGTACACACACAGAAAATACTATTTTTTTTAAAAAAAAATAAATAGCTAAAGATAATTGATTATCTCCGAAAAAATTAAATTTATAATGAACTAAAAATCGTTATGTTTTCCGTTTTTAAAACTGTTTATTCATTATTTGTTTTAACAATAAAATTAAACTTTTTTTTTTATTTCGTCTTATATATACATAAACCTAAAAAAATTTAATCAATAAATATTTTAGTTTTGATATATTTTATTATATAATCATTAATTTTTTTCTCTTAAACCTTAAGCTAAAGTCTTTTCTTTCAAGAAAATACCATATTTTTCTTTCAATTCCTTCATGATTGGATTGTTAATTTCTGGAGAGTATGGAGCGACTAAACCTGGACCTTGAATCTTCTTGTCTAAAACCATTTTAGTGGCAATAGCAACTGGTAACCCGACAGTAGCAGCCATAGAGGAGTAACCACCAACTTTACCGTAATCAACCAAAGTACTAGTTCTAGTTTCCTTAGAACCATCAGCCCATTCAATACCGAATTTGTGTTGCAAGACGACTAAATCTCTTTCATTTTCTTCATATTGCATCAAGTCTTCCAAAGTGGCACATAAAGTGTCTAATGGAGTACCTCTTGGAGAAATCTTATTTTCAATGGAGAAGAAACCTAACCAACCGAAACCGTTTAAGATTCTTTCTCTATCTTCATCAGACTTCCAAGTAGCTAAAGAGTCAATTTTGGCGATCAATTCTTCCTTGGAGTTACCTGGAACACCTAAGTATTCACCTAAAGCTTCTCTCCATGATTTTTCAGTCTTGAAGATTTCATTTTCTTCATCCTTTAATAAACCCATGTCAACGAAAGCTTTGATGAATTCAGGGAAACCTTGGAATCTTAAAGTACCTCTGATAACAGTTTCAGCTTCTGGGATATGGTATAATTCTCTGAAAGTAGTAGAGTCTCTGTTTGGATAACAGACAAAGGAGTAACCTGGGTAAATGAAGTAAGGTTTTGCAGTAGCCATTAAATCTTCAGATTTAATTTGAACTAAATCACCGTTTTCATAGTATTTAGCAGGATTTCTTAAAGCTAACAAAACACCTCTGGAAGACCAGGAAAACTTGTAACCTAATGGATTGTCAGAATCTTCTGGAGCTGGTAAACCACCACAGTAAGAAATGAAGGATTTAATCTTACCGTTAGCCTTGTGAACTTCATCAATAGTCTTAACAGCGTATAAATGATCGATACCTGGATCTAAACCAATTTCATTCATAACAGTGATACCGGCAGCCTTGATTTCAGGTTCTAGCTCTCTTAAAGCTGGAGAAATGTAGGATGAAGTGACGACATCTTTTTTCAACTTGATAGCAGATTTGACAACAGCTGCGTGGTAAATATATGGAATTAAAGAAATGACAACATCATGATCTTTCAAAACAGATTCAAATTGTTCAGCATTAGTAACATCAACAGAGACAGCAGCAGATTTGGAAGCAGCAGCTAATTCTTCAGCAGCTTTCAAAGTTCTACAACCAACAGTAACTTCAACACCTTCAGTATTTCCTAAAACATCAACAACAGGTTGGGCAACAAAACCAGAACCTAATAATAAAACTTTTTGTACCATTATTAATTTATTTATTAAAAAAAAGTTTCCTTGGTTTTTGATCTGAAATATTTATACACTTTTAATAATCATGTTTTAATATAAGATAATGTTTCAGTATAGTTTAAAGAAATTTTTTAAAAAAATGTAAACTTTTCTTGCTTTTTTTATATTGATGAGTTTTTTCAAATGTGTTGATTTAAAATTTTTTTTTTCATGAATATATTCAGAATTATATAAAAATTGCGATGGAATTTTGTTGAGTCAGCATATGTATTTTTTTTTGGTAATTATTACTGTTTAAGGGAAAACCTAAATAAACGTGAAGAAAATTAAAGTACATCAATTTTTTTTTTTATAACATGATTCAAAGTTTTTAGCGACGGGAAAAAAAACTATATTAATTTTTTTTCTCTCATGATTGTCGGAATTAATTTTTTTTCCGAAAACATTTAAATTTTTTAAACGCTACCATATTAGTAAGTGGATATGGTAAAATTGCTTTTTTTTTTCTTTTTTTCTTCTTTAGTTGTACTATTTTGGTCTTAGTGGGAAAAAAAAAAAATGTTCCTACCTAATTAAGATATACTGAAAAACTTTTTAACAAATTAAAACTTTTTAAATCAGTAAAAAAATTTCAAATAATATATAAGCTTGTTCTTCAAATAATATTTTTAAATATATATAGGCATATTAATCTTTTTATTGTATTTTTATATATAAAGAATTCTAATGTAAAACCGAAGTTTTATCACCTTTAGAAGTCATTATTTACTAAACGCTTCATAAAGGTAAACGAACTTCCAATAATAATGGTTTGTCTGTTTTATTATTATTATTTTTCTTGAAATTTTTTTTTTTTAAGAAAGAGAAAGTAAGAAGAATTTTCAAAGCATTGGTTCCTTACAGAGTGAATGTTCTTTAAAATCACTATCTTTACCCCCATAGGTCATATCATTTTGATGGAATCAAACATATTTTAACTTTATATATATATGTTATTTTAGGTGATAAAAATTTGTAACATCTTGACTTTATTTTATCAGTTTGCAATCATATTGTAACAACTTATCTTTTTTGTTTAGAAAAAAGTTTTTAAAACAACTATATATATACTTTTTCTCTATGATTTTCAAATGTATTTTCTTCTTCCCATATGTTTCTCTTATGAACAAACCAATCCTGCAATCTATCTTCAGTAGGAACTTTGACAACTACGACTTGCTTATCTGCAACAGTAGGTTCAACAGTATTTTCTGGTTCACTATTGGAAGATTTTAGATCAACTGGAATTGATGTAACAAAATCAGCAACACATGTTCCATATTCTTTTGATAAAGCATCATTTTTAAGCTTTTCTTCAACAGTTTTATATGGTAATGGTTCAAAAGTAATACTAGATCTTGTAAAAGGTTGTTTTTTGTCTCCAGCATTAGTCCCATCAATACTAGTGTTAAAAGAAGAAACTTCTGTGATTTTTTTTATAGAGGTTGTTAATTTATCTGTCTCTGTTAATCTTTTTGATATTTTACTTCTATGACTCTTTGTTTCCGGTTTATAATATTCATATTGTGTTGTTTCTTGTTTGGATTTATTAAACTTCATGGAATATTTATTTATATCTTTATTCTTCTTTTTCTCCTTATGCAAAAGTTCAAGTTTGTCAAATTTTTGCAATTTCTCATTAGCATCCTGTGCTAATATCTTTGTTTTTATTTCTATATGCTCAATGATAGTCTCTAAATACTCAGGTACAGGCGGATCATAAGTTTCCAAATCAACATCTATAAGAATTTTTAGTTTTTGTTTATCCGTATCAGTATTTTTAATTTTTTTGCAACTTTCAAAAACACTATTCTTGTCAAATAATTCATCTGTGATCAAATCAGAGATTACTTTTTGGTTTTCAATTTTGAACTTTTGTTCTTCCCTTGATCTTTTTTTCTCTATTTTTTTATGATCTCCTTCCTCCTCTTCTTCTTCTTCTTGAGCAGCAACAGCAGCTGTTTGTTTTGCTTTATCTTCAGCTAAACTATTTTCATTAATCTTTGGCTTCTCTTGCATAATTTCAATTTTGACAAACTCCAAAAAACATTCTGCATTATAAGATTTATGTTTTCCTGTGATCATTCTATATTCATCAATGATAGATGACAATTGCCATTTTTGAATTTTTCTTAGCATACCTACCAAAAGAGCAGTTTTATCAACTAGCAAAATGTTATTGTTTGATTTATCAAGAATCAAATTGAAAACTTGATGTATCACTTTTGGATGTATAAGGAATAAAGAATTACTAGCTCCATATGCGGTATTGGAAATATACTGTTTAACGTCATAAGTTGATATACTTTTACTATTTTCTTCTTTATCATTAGCATCACCAATATTATCATTTATCAAATTATTGATATTTTCATATGAATTATTAGTCGATTTATTTTCATTTTCCGTTGCTAGTAAATGTTTTTTATTTTTTTCATCTTTGCTGGTAACAGGAATGTATGCATTAGGATTTATAACAATCCATTCAATTTGCATGGATTTCATAAACTCTTTAAAGATTCTACTTGGTTCTTCTGTCATTAAAAATATAATCAATTTCAACCCTAAATTTTCTATAAATGATAAGTTAAGTGTTTCTAATTTAGAACATCTATAAAGATTCTCTTCAACAATCCCAAAATTAACAGGTGGAACAAGCATTATTCAAGAAATTAGTTATGTTGGTTATTGGTTATATTAATATATTTTATCTATAAAGCAGTTTGATAGAAATTAAAAAGAAATGTAAAAAAAACAAAAAAAAAAGTATTGTATTTAGGAGTTTTTTTTTTGTTCATAAGCTAGATTATCAGACCGTAAAAAAAAAAAAAACACACTTTATAAATTTCATGTTATAAAAATTGGTACGTTTTGTGTCGGAGTTTTCTACACTTTTAAGCAAAACTCCTAATAACAACAAAAATATACACATTATAATGATTAACTTATAAGTTTTTTTTATTGATGTTTTTTTTTAAAAAAAAAAAAAGAGTAACAAATGATATATACCATATATGCAATTTATTAATAGTTTTTCTTGTTCGTTCCACTCTTGTGCTTATTTATATCACTTCCATTATTTTTCTTCTTTTTATATCCATTAGAATCAGAATCATTTCTTTGGTGATTCTTTTTGTTTCTGTTATTTTCCTTATTATTAGTCTTTCCAACTGTCTCCCATTCATCATCTTCTTCTGCTACTATAGCTTGGTGTTGTTGTTCCTTCTTATATTTATCATTTTCTTGTTGTTTAGAAAGCTCATCTTTCTTATCGCCGTTATGAGTTGGTGGTGGAGTGGATGACGGAGTAGCAAATTGAGATAAATCACTGTTACTGTTGTTGTTACTAGTGTTAACCTTATTGCTGTATTTTTGAGTTTGATCCTTAGATCCAGCTCTCTTGTTTTTAGAGTTTACTGGTTGTGGAGATTGAGAAACAGTTGCTGGAGAAGTTTTGAAGTGACCAGTTTTGTCAATCAAAACAGCTGTTTGTTTTGGTTTGTTATTGTTGTTACTACTATTATCTCCTGTAACAGCTGGTAACGAGAATTCGGCAGTTCTATCAGTTAAAACAGAAATTGGTTTAGAAGTTGGTGCTTTTAAAGGAGCTTGAGCTTTCTTGACACTACCAACATCAGCTGCATCAGGTAAGTCCTTATTAATGATGGCTTCAGTTGGTTCCTTAATGTCAAAACTTGAAACTTGTTTTTTCAATTCCTTCAATTGTTTTTTCTTCTCTTCAATTTGTTTCTTCTTTGCAATCAACTTCTCTTCCAAAGTTTCTAATTTTCCATTCTTTTCACTTAAATCAGTTTCAATTTTGTTAGTTTCATTAGTTAACTTTTCTCTTTCTGCAACAACAGATGCATCTTCTGAAGTATCCTTAGATGGTAATGAAGTAGTCTTGAAACCTTCAATGATACTAATGCTATCATAAGTTATTTCAAAAAAATCATCTTTAACATGCTTGAAATGTAACAATCTGATAAAGTCCTTAGAACCTAATTGTGGTTGATCAGCTTGAAACAATACACCTTGAACTTGTAAAATAATCAAATTGTCAGAAGCTCTTCTTTCAACATTGTTTATACAGTAACGCATTTTAGAGTAAGAGTTCTTAACTTTGTCATTGGTAGTAAGAAGTTTTTTCAAATCATCTTTATTGTTGAATGGTTTTTTGAAATATTTATCACCTAATAAACTACCGGCACAAGCATTTTCAGAGTAATAGTCTAAAGTAGTGGCAGGATCCTTGATGTTTTTCTGCAAAAATCCATGCATAAAATCAAGCAATAACAAAGTTTGAAACTTTTCAACATGCTTTTGTGAAGTTATGCCTGAAGAAGCAACATTAGTTGAATTCATTATTTAAAAAAAAAAAAAAGTTGAATACAGAAAATAAATAAATATATTTATATATATGTAATATTACAACTTAGAAATGAATCTATCCAATCAATGTAAAGTTTAAAAGGTAACCTTTTTTTGAGGGTTTTTTTCGACGGTTATTTTAATTTTCAATTTATTAATTATGAATATTAAATTGTTGATAACAAACAAAATATTTCAAGATTATTAAAGAAAAAAAAAAAATTCTGTGTGTGTGTGTGTTTGAAAATATTTTTGTTGGAAAAAAAAAAAAAATTTTTTTTTGTATTGTTTTTAATTTTTTAATATTTTTTTTTCAATATTAAAATTAAATCACGGGCATAATTTAAACTCCGATATGTATGTACTTTATATTACCAAAAGTTCCTATAAAAGCTATATATTAAATTTCATTTGCACAATTCTATTATCATTCATATCATCATTTAAAAAAATAATCATACATTAATATCTTTCATAATCATTTTATACTTAAAAAGAGTTATATATACATATTCACATATATATGTTTATTCAAATTATTGCCATTGAGGTGCTCTGTTATTACTATTATGTTGCATTTGTAAGTTTTGCAAGTGGTTAACCATTGACATTTGTGGTGTATTATTACTGTTCGGTAGCATAGTAGTGTTTCCATGTGGAATGTTCATCATTTGGGGTTGTTGAATGTTAACACCTGATGGAGGAGCTTGAGCTGGTATATGTTGTTGTTGCTGTTGTAACATTTGTGGAGTATGGAAACCTGTTGTAACGTTAATATTGGTATTATTATTCATATTGTGTTGTGGTTGTTGCATAAAGTTTCCTTGTTGTGATAAAGGTTGTTGCTGAGGTTGTTGTTGAATTGGTTTTGGAATGAATACAAAGTTGTTATTTTCTTTATCCATGGAAATAGAAGATAACATATTTTTGATATAACTGAAATCGTTTTCATCTGGGAATTTCTTTTTTGTCAATGTACACAAATGATTATATGTTATAAGTATTAATAAACTTACACCCCCAGTAGTTTTGTAGTGAGGTAATTGTGGTATTTGTAAGCCATCAGCCAACATTTCTAAATGTTGTGGTGGTAAAAACAACTCATCTTTCAAACCAGATAATATAAAGATTTGGTAATTTAGTCTTTGGTTTATTAGATCCAAATCATAATAGTTTATAAATATTTTATTCAATTCAGATAGAAATAGTTCTCTGCTTTGTGGTAATGGTTTATCAGTGACTAATCTTAACAAATAAGCAAAATCATAACCACCAGAATGGGAAATCCAAGTAATATTATTATTCAACAATAGTCCACTATCAGTTAAAACAACAGCCAATTCTTTCAAGTTTATACCAGTGTGTTTCAATTCAGAAGCAGATGTTTCAGGGATTGTTGAAGCAGCATCTAAAAACTCTAAAAATTCAGATGGTACAATTTCTGTCTCGGGATCTACTTGACAATGTAATTGCCATGTTGATATAACTCCTTCTGGTTTATTGCCAAATTGGTCACATAAGGAAATACCAATTTTAAATATATTAAACAAATCTACATTTACTCTAATAGTTTGATAAACATAGTCTCTTTTACCTTTAAATTTACCTATTGGTCTTCCCAAAGTACCAGCACTTTCAACATTAATGCTGACAACGTTGTATTTGATTGCTAATGCTTTAATGTTATTAAATTCATTATAAAAATTGCTTTTGACTACATCTTTAACCATATATTTCATATAAGCATTGTTATTATTGGCATCAAGGCCAGTATTATTGTTGTTAATATTATTATTATTATCGAGTGGCATTGGCATTGGGTTTACCTGTGGATATTGTTGCTGTTGTGACCTTTGTTGTCTTTCATTGATGAAATGTAACAACATTTCTTCATTACCACCATTCATAGGGGGATTAACAGTATTCCTATTATTTGCAGCATTCATCATATTCAAATGTCTGTTACTACTGCTTGCTAGTATGTTTTATGGTTTAATTATGTTGATGTATATTTTTTTATATATACTTTTGTTTTAAATATAATAAAGACTTTTAAAAGTTTTTATATTGATATTTTTTTTTCGAGTAAAAAATGTTATTTCAACACTTGGAAAAAATTCAATTATATCCAAGCAATAAAAAAAAAAAGAAAAAAATCAAAACAAAAAGTTTTTTTGTTTTTTTTTTTCATAAACACAATGTATCACGTGAAATATAATTTCCGATATATTTAATCAATTCAATCATATATATTCAAAAAAAGAGAAAGTAGTAATCATTAATATTAAGGTTCTATTTAAAACAAATTCATATATACTACTTATAATGGGTAAATAAAAGTATCATTTTCTAAATCAGTTAAATCTAATAAAGCAACGTTAACAGCTTCTTTAGTACCATCTTCTTTTTCAATTAATCCCATTTTCATATCATCAGATAAAGCTTTTAATTTTTCTTCATTTCTTTTTTTCAAAATGATATTAATAATAACAACAATAATAGGCATTAAAACAAAAGAAAACCCTAATTGAACACCCCAAGCAGTATAATATCTATTAGTTTGTTTATTATTATACAATTGGGCAGAACAAATATTTCCTAAAGCATATCCAACCATCATTATAGCTTGTCTGAAAACTAATTTTGTTTGGCCGGAACATGTTTGTAAATTCCAACAAATTAATTGCTGGAAAGGAATACCATAAATACAAGCAATAGAAATCAAAGCAATAAAAACTTTTTTGTTAATATCCCATGGTAACGCAATCATCAAAATAGCACTGATGGTCTCTGGCAATGTCCAGAAAATGATGGAAAAGGTACTATTGAACAATGTAGGGAACTTGTAAGACAAGAAATAAGCAGTAATACCACAAGCTAAAGAGAAACCACCACTTGCAGCAGAGATCAAGGTTGTAGCCAAATTACTAGTAGCACCAACATCTTGATATAAAATATTAGTTTGAGAAGAACCTAAGGAATTACACAACATTAATGAAAACATAGCAAAACCAAACAACCATGTGATAGGATCTCTGCAAGCTTCTTTGATTTGATATATTTTAAGAACTCTTTGGTCTAAAGAAGAATGATTCGATTTTTGAACTCTTCTAATAACCCAAATTTTTTCTTTGTTTGACAACCATCTACAATCACAAGGGTTACCTGGATATACAGTGATGACAATGACAGCTAATAAAGTAGTTATACCACCAATAATTAAAGATAAAATCTTCCAATATGAAATAACAGGATTTTTAATGTTTAAAACACCATAGGAAATAAAACCCATAAAAATAGTACAGGATAAAACAGCACAAGCATAAATGTTTGAAAATCTGCTGTATTCTTCTTGAGTCAAAAATTGTCTCATAGTTTGATTGTTGATGGAAATAGCAGAACCTTCTATCAACCCTAAAAAGAATCTGAAAACATAAACACTTTGATATGAGTTCATAAATACAGAGAAGAAAATAGAAATAGCCCAAAGGAAAACAATAATAGAAAAGCAAATTTTAATACCATATCTTTGAATGAAAAACAAAGTACCTTGAGCCAGTAGGTAAGCAACATAAAAGATGGAGTTTTGAGCATCATATCTATGTTGATTCAAATTACAATCTTCAAAAAGACCAAGAATAGAGGAGTATGATAAAGTCATTTTATCAAAAAAGAAAACAAAACTTGTCAAAGTGGTTAAACCAACAATACACCAGTTAACTTTTTTGGTTAATTTAGCTTCTTCCTCTGGAGTAATTTCAGGAGTAACACCATCAAATTCTTTAAAAAAATTAAAAGTTTCATCAGCATCTTTAGATCTTTTTAATTTAATTTCTTTACCAGCAGTGAAAATTTTTTTATCTTCAGGTTGAAAACCATTTTCTAAAGAACCGTTAGAAGAAACTGGAGATAAATTTTCATTTATTTCTTTACCAACATTTTTCAAATTATCAGAAGAAACATTACTAGCAGAAGTAGTTAAACAATTTTTTTGATCCATTTTATAAAATAAAATGAGAAGGAATATATTTCAATTATGGTTTGAATATTGTTTATACTTTTTTATATGAATAAGATAAAAGTTTTTAAAGTAAATTTACTAATATTTATAACCTTTTTAATTTAAAAATAATTAAATAAAAATTTTTTTTGATAAAACGAAAAAAAAGAAAACGATTATATATATAAAAAAAAAAAAAAAATTGAGATTTTTAAAAAGCGGAGGAAAAAGCATATCAGTCAGTCCATTAAAGACCTCTGTTTTTTTTTTTTCAAGGCTGAATTAAATTTTTTTTTAAAAAAAAAAAAGAAAAAAAAGTTCTTCTATCAACATCAATTTCAAGTTTATTTCTTTTCTTGAAAAAAAAATAACAACAAATTATAAAATAGTAGTACTTTCTCAATCATTCATTATGGTATTTTGATAAAACAGAACTTCAATAAAAATAAAAAAATAACATTCTTCAACTTCTCTTTTTTTTATTATTTTAAACTTACTTCTTTTAAAAATTATAATATATAATTTTTTTTAAATAATTTTTTTTAATAATTAGTAAATCTATTAAAAGTTATTAATAGAATAATTAAAGTTCATTCATATATTAACTAATTTAAAATAAGAGTCATAATCGTTTTAAAAATATATTAGTAAAATAAGTAAATAAAGACATCTATTTAATAGTTGTTTCTGTGTTTGTCCATCTGAAGTTTAAATATAACAACAATATTCTCTGTTTAAGTATACACTCGTTTTTTGTTTGATTTTTATTTAAATATTAATTTCTTTCGACATAATTCGTAATGATTAAAAGTAAACTTTTTCAGTTTTTCTCAAATGAGAAATGTAACAGGATACGCAAAATGAGAGGAAAAAAAAAGACATATCACCAAAGAAATGGTTTGTTAAATACGATCATTTCCTATTGTGGACATACATATCAATTGATTAAATAAATAAAAAAGTATAATAAAATATAGTAAAATTCTCATTAATTAAGTTTCCGAGAGAAAAAACAAACGTTTTTAATTAATTTTTTTTAGTTTTTTTTTTTTATAAAAAGTTGTTTTGACTTATTTTAAATATACAGATGTAGTAATAATTATTTTTGCTCCTTATTATCTTCTTTTTCTTCCTTCTTTTGTTTCTTTTCAGCTACAACCTCATCTTTTTCTGGAGGAGGAACAAACCAAGGAATCTTACCTCTATTGAAATCATTCAAAACTTGTTTAGCAACACCAGATTCATCAGGTTCACCACCTTTCAGTAATCTACCATGTTTTCTAGCAATTTTTTCAATAAATTCAGTAGCATTGGTCCAGCCAGATATTTCATAAGTTCTTTCTAAATGCTGTTGTTTACATCTTTTCAAAACAGCTGGAATATATTGTTCTGGATTAGTGACATGTTCAACTCTTACAACACCTCTTAATAGAATATCTTCTTCAGAATCCTTAGTACTTGGTGGCACAATACCTGGACAATCAATCAAGAAAATTCTTTTCATTAGTGTGATATATTGCCAAACCTTAGTTTCACCAGGAATAGGAGCAACAGGACAAACTTTCTTCTTTCTTAATGTATTAATAATGGAAGATTTACCTGTATTTGGATAACCAATGAAACCAATGGAAATTTGTTGTCTTTCTTTATGTAATTGAGAAAATTGTCTTAGAAGTTGAATTAAAGAACCTTTACCAAAAGAATTTGTGATAGAAGCATGGAACGCTAGTGTTGGTCTTTCCTTAGACAAATGTTTAACCCAAGCAGCCTAATTTTTAAATAATAATAGTTTGTAAAAATAAATTTATAAGTTGTTAGTAAAAAAAAATTCTAATGTTCAATTTTAATGTTTTTTTTTTCAGAATAAAATCTAAAACTTGTTTAATAATAGTAATAATAACTTCTTCGTTTTTTTTTCTTAACCTTTGTTATTTTTTGAAATTTAAATCTCTGTACATGATGAAAATAAAGTAATAAAACATTGTTCCAAAATAAATAAAATGAAAAAAATTCATATTAATAATTTTTTTAAATGGTTTATTTTTTTTTTATAACAATGTAAGGTTCATAACTACGAGAATTGTGATATTAAAACTTTTTTAAAAAAAAAAAAGTCTCCCACAAATACTCAACTCTTAATGATCCTTCCTAGCCGCAATTAATATTTATAATAAAATAAAAACATTTCAAGCTCCTTTTTTTAAAAAAAAAAGATATTCAACCCAAAACGGGATGAAAAAGATTTAAAATGCTCCTTGAACCACATTTGGTGTATCCTAGAACCCATACTGAATAACTTTTAATTTTTTTTTTTAAAAAAAAAAAGTCTCCTACTAAAACAGTTGGAAGTATGAGCATGTAAAACTCTAAGACTGCAGTCCAAAAATTACTAATCGCAAAAACTAGTATTACTTTCCCAAGATTATAACAGACATATAAGTTGAATTATTATTGAAATAGAAAAAAAACTTAATTTTTTAAAATTTCTTTTTATACATCCTGACTGGTAATTTTGGGAAACCATTCTTTCGTAAATAAGAAAAAAATATGAATCTTATTTTTTTTCTTTTGGGTTCAATGTTCCATAACTTTATTTTCCTCAAATACAGTATTTAAAAAAACAAATATCAATATAAAAGGTTTGAAAACAAAAATGTCAAAATAAAAAAAATCATTTTTATTTTATTTTATTACTTTTATCAAAACTTTTTTCAGATAATTTCTTTCTTTCTTTCTCTCTCTCTCTTTTCATATACATACAGCTACCCAAGTAGGCACAAGATCACATTTATTTAAAACATAGATCAAATGCTTATGTGCAACATCTTTAGTCATATATTCTTCAACGGCTTTACATCTAGTACCTAGAGGATCTCTAGCATCTAGAACATGTATCACAACATCAGAAGAATCAATAACTTTATACAATTCATTCCAAATTCTTTTGGATTGACCTTTATGGAAAATGGCTTCTTTAGTAGTAGCAGTCCAGTTTTCCTCAAAGTTATCATTATTACCCATTAAACCTAATTGAGTATCTAATTCAATTTTTTCTTGATAACTTTTTTCTTCTTCTGCAGCATTTTGAACTAGATCTTCTAAAGAGTTTGGAGCGACTCTAGGTTTTTTTCTTTGTTGATCTGGACCAAAAGCAGACTTATAAGATTCGATATCCAAGATTCTGGCAGTTGGGGATTCAGTTGTATCCTTTTCATCCAACAAAGACATTGGCAATTTGTTTCTTTTTAACAAAACTTGGTAGGTATCTTTTTTCTTTTCACCAAGAGCATCTCTGAAATGGGTTAAAGCATCTTGAGAGATGACTCTTGTGTTACCAAACCATCTTCTATCTGGAGCAATTCTTGCATTTGGAATTTCACTACTTTGGAAATCAGCTGCTTTGATGATTTCACCTTTAGCATTTCTTTGAGCTTTACCCTTTGTGTACATGTTTAAGAATTTAACTCTCTTTGTGTCTCTGTAGAAATTTTCACCTTTAACTCTCAAGTTACCATCTTTGGTGTTACCTTCTCTGATTCTTCTAGATTTTTCTTTTTTAGCAGTACCCATTTTTGAATTTATATATATGAATAGTTGTTTTTCTTGATGGTTTCAAGTAGTTGTTTTCTTTTACTGTTTATGATTGAGTTAATTGTAAGTTTATATAAATACTGTTTTTATCTTTTTTAATATTATTATTATTAATATTACATGAACAAGAGAAAAAAAAAAAGTAGAAAAGAAAGAAAGAAAAAATATATATATTCCAATATTCCCAAAACGGAAATTATTTTCTTTTAAAAAAAAAAAAGAAATGATGTGTAAATTCGCTTAAATAGGAAATACATGTTTTCTACCAAATTCTTTTCCCGATATACATTTTTTTTTTCCCTTGAGTAAAAAGAAATTTATAATATTCAGCCATATATAAAAAAAAAAAAAAATTAAAATCTTTGTATATACATAAATGATAATCTTTATATACTACCTAAAACAGAGGATAAATCATTAGATTTACCTTCTTTAACAGACTTGTTATCATTAGCTCTTCTAGTATATGTTTTTCTTTGGGAAATTTCATAACCCTTATTATCATCTTCTTCAGCTTTTCTCTTCTTACCATTACTTTTCTTTTGTATATTGGAAACCATTTTAGAGTTTTCAACATTTTTGATATACATTTCATTTAGCTTATTAGCTTGAGAAATCTCCAATTCCAATTTAGATTGTCTTTGTTCACTTTCTTTGGCCATTTGTTCCGTTAGATCAGTCCATTTGAATCCTGACAGGTACTTCAAATTCATTATATCATCGTAATAAAAAGAAGTTTTTTTCCCACCAATAATGTTACCGTTCAAAGTGGCACAACATAATTTTGCATCCCCTTTTTTAATAAATTCGACCCATCCTTCTTCATACATATCTTTTTTGTTACCACCTTGTTTTAATCTTGATTTTCTCTTTTGTTCAGATTCTTTCTTCATATAAATTCTATCAATTTCACCAAATCTTGAGAAAATTTGTCTAAGTTTGGCTGGTTTCATGTATGGAGGAAGTTTTGAGATGTAAACAATACCAGGTTTGTATTTAGATTTTTTTTTATTTTTGAAAGCTTTCAATTTTTCTAATTTTTTCAATTTTTCTTCTTCAGTAGCTTCTTTAGATTTAATATAAACTTGTTGTTCAGAGATTGGATCCAATATTTCTTCAGCTAATTCTTTTTCCTCCTCATTTTTTTCCACTTCATCTTCATCTTCATCCTCCTCTTCTTGTTTGTTTTCACCTATAGCTTCATCTTCAGAATCACTTTGATGAGTTTTAACAACAGATTTGTTGTTAGACTTTTTGTTTAATGATAATAATGGATTTCCATTACCTTCATCATCAGAAGAAGAAAAATCATCAATATTATTCATCCTTTTAGACATATGATTATAATTTGATGTTCGTCTGTGTCATGGTTTCTAAATTTGCAAGAATATCTTTTTTTAATAAACAGAGATTTGATCTTAAGAAGAAATTATACAAGATGGAATTTTTTTTTTTTCTTGTTTTAGTTACGGAGAAAGAAAAGAGAAAACGAAAAAAGGGGAAAAAAAAAAAGAAACTTTTACACGTGATTATTCTGAAATTGTTTAATAAATATTTACTTATAGCGAAAAAAAAAAAAAAAGTCCCTTGAAATATTATCCTTATACATATGAATGTGTTATTTTCCCCTTTAATAATCTAATGACTATACCACATATATTAATAATACTATTATCATAATTTAGTTACTAAAAACCTGATATACATTAAATCCTTTTATAAAATATTCCCAGTATAATATATATATTTTCTCGGTGTTTCGCTATTATTAATAATGATAATTTTTAAAATGGACTTTAAACTCCTTTTTATAAAACTATAATAATAATAATAATAATAATAGATGTATTAATTAAAGTAAAATATTATTACTATAAACATAATAATAAAATTTCACTTTTTTTTAAAAAATAAAAGAAAGAAAAACGTAGTCTAATGAATGATTCATTTAATTTCTATTTTAAATCGTCTACAATTATTTTTTTTATTATTAATGATTAATTAATAAATTTGTTATTATTATAAGGTATATTTCTTTACTCTTCCCTCCTTACCCGTTTTCTCCCTTTTTTAGTGAAAAAGTAAAAAAAATAAAAATACAAAAATTGTGTAAAAAAATCAAAAAAAAAATCAAACAATAATATTAAATTTTTTTTTTTTTTTGTTTTTTTACACCAATCTCTCTCTTAAATATCTTTAAACAAAAATATATATATATATATATATATATTTTATCAAAAAAAAAAAAACTTACACAGTTAATTGTATTATCAAAAAAATATATATATATTTTTAATATATATAATAATAATATTATAAATTAATAAAGTATGATGAAAAAGTCATATAATGATTTAATTAAATTGAATTATATTAAGATTATTACCTTGATTAGTTCCTTTTTTTCTAATATACCGATAATTGTACCGAAAAAATACCGATCTTATTCTTTCCATTTATAAAAAAAATAATAATAATAATAAAATCTAACAGTATTTAAACAAAAGGTTTAGTTTTATTGAAATATCTAATTAAACATAAAAATTTACAAATAATAATAAAGACAAACCAGTGAATACAAACAAATAAAAAAAACATATAAAATGTCTTCTTCTTCTGTTTCTTCTGATTCTGTAGAAATTGAAATCAAAAATGACATTGATTTAGAAAACAAAATTGTTTCTCCTACCCATTCCAAAAAAGAACTGACCATTAAATCATCCAAAGATGCCGATATAACTCTAAATTTCATGCTTAAAAATGATGTAAATGTTAGAGAGATTACTCCTGAAGAAGATACTAAATTGACAAGAAAACTATACATATATGTCGCTTTAATCACTTGGATCAATTTAGTCTTCTTCATGGATAAAATTACTATGGCTTATGCTGGTACTTTTGGTTTCTTTGAAGCTATTGGTGTTGATAGCGGTGTTGATAGATATGATACTATGAACACTTTATATTATCTTGGTTACATTTTAGGTCAAGTCAATTTATTATGGGCTCAAAAAGTCGGTATTAGAAGAACTATGATTATCTTAGCCTTTTTCTGGAATCTTTTAATGTTTTTGACTTGTACTTTACATAGTTATCAAGGTGCCTATGCACTAAGATTTTTTTTAGGTTTTGTTGAATCTATCGCAATGACTTTAGAAAATATCACTTTACAACAATTGTTTCCTCCTATTCAAAAGGCAAGAATTGGTCAAATTTTCATTCTTGCTGCTTTAGCTTGTCAAATTCCTATATCTTTCATTGCATACGGTCTTTTAGTAGGACCAACTACTGCTATCCCTGTTTGGAAGATCTTTGTTATTATCATTGGTTGTTTAACAACTGTCACTTTAATGCTTATCATTTGGTTATACCCTTCCAATCCAACCGATTTGAGATTTTTGACTGTGGAAGAAAAAGTCTGGACTATCAGAAAAGTTCAAAGATCTACTGGTGCATCTTTAGGTTCTAAAGTTTTCAAGAAATACCAAGCTGTTGAAGCTATCAAAGATCCTGTCACTTGGTACTATGTCGGTGCTATGTTTTCATTAATGCTTTGTAACAATATAACTTATATTGAAAACATTATCTTTGTCGATATTGGTTTAACATCTACTTTGAACTCTTTCATAGTCACTGCTGTCGGTGGTGCTTTCACTGTTGTTTGTGGTATAATTACTTTCTTCTTAATGAAGTTCTATCCAAGAGTTTGGAATAACACTTTCACTGCAATCTTTTGGGCTCTTTTCTCATTAGTTCCATCTATTTTAATGCTTGCTCTGCCATGGGATATCAACAAAGAAGTCTTTTTGGCTCTAATTCTTGCATCTACTGTCTTTGGTTGTTCCTGGATCAATATTGTCTCTGCTAATCAATCTACCTGTGCAGGTTACACAAAGATGTTAGTCAGAACCGGTTTATCAATGGCTGCTTATTCTGTCGCTAATATCATTGCATCAAGAATCTACTATGATGCTGGTGCTCCGAGATATTATGTCGCTTGGGGTATCCAGACAGGTGGGTTCTTATTCACTGCTATCTTTATGGCTTTAGCTTATTATGTATTGAAAAGAAGAAATAAAGAAAGATTGGCCGCTATTGCTTTAGAAGATGATGGAAATGAAGAACAACTTGGTTTGGTTGAAACTGATGGTGGTGAGAAACAAGAAGTCAACTTAGCTAACTTGGATTTGACTGATTTAGAAAACAAAAGATTCATCTATCCAATTTAATAAAAAATTAATTCTCTTAATACTAAAAATACAAAATAGTTGATCTATCCAATTTATATATTACATTCTGTTAAATACAAAATAATAAATTCTAATTTTTTTTTTTTTTAAACACTTACACTTATAGTATATTGTTGTATTTCATTAGAGCATACAAATCATCATAACTCATATTCATTCCATTATCTTCATCTATATCTTTGACTTGATCTTCAATAAGCTTCAAGTTTTTATTAGTCAAATTTTCCAATTTAAATATTTCATTTAACAAAGGTGCGAGATCAATATCTTCGTTTTTACCATCTTCTGAAAATAATATATTTTGTAATTCCGACAGTCTGTTTATCATTTCTTGATTATTCATTTTTTTATTTTTTTCTATAGTCTTTTGAAGCTGTTGGATTATGAGTTTATTGTTTTTATTATTTTTCTCATATTTTGTAAGCTCACTTAGAACAAGTTTTCTTATTTCATTATTTGAAATTTCTTGTTTATCTGTTTCGGTATTAGTATTTAAACTTTCCGCCATTATAGAGTTATGTAATAGTTGTTTATTTTAAATGTTTGGTTTTCTGAATTATTAATCTTTATATATTTAAATGAAAGTATACTTTTTCCATTTATGATTTTTTTTTAGCTTTATGTAATGTTTTTTTTTTTGTATGTATGAAATATTGGAAATTTCAGCCACTCTCTTAAATCCGACTCAGAAATATTTTTAAAATGATATTTACATTTTTTTTTTTCTTAAACAACATTTAAAAAGAAACTTTAACAAATAGATAATAGTATAAAATAAGATATATATAACCAATATCAAGTTATCATTATACATATATATATATATATAAGAGAAAATGGATAGATCTGATTTAGTAGGAAGTAAAAAAAATAAAGGTATCTATTCTCAACAACTATTAAACCTTAAGAGAAAGCAACAAGTAGATTCTATCCTTGGTAATGAGACAGAGAATGACGAAAACTTGGTCAAATATCAGGATAAATTGTTGTGTAAACTTTGTAATACTCTGCATACCAATATAATATCATATCAAAGACACATTAGAGGTAAAAAACATGCAACAAAAGCGAAAATAAAAGAGAAAAAGTTAGCTAAACAAATAGAAAAAGAAACTGCTAAAGATCAATCCAAAAATACTAATTCTAGTTCATTATCTTCTCAAATTGATATTGAGAGAGATAATTATATTAAAAAATATACTAATAATTTATTACAAAAATATAAAATTAAAAACAAAACAACCCAATTCTACAATATCGGTTCCATACTCTCGCAAGAAAACATCTCTACAGAATTCACAATTGACAGCTCCTCCATTACTGACAATAACAATAATATTAATGATGATGATGATCAAGACACTATTGGTCTTTTAATCAGGTTAAAACTTGATTCAGACAAGAATGAATCAAAAAATTTATACAAAAAATATCTGTCAAAAGAGGAATTAGCTACAAATGATATAGATTTTAAAAATGATGTATTGCTTCTATACTTGCCTGAGTATAAACCAATAATTATTAAAATACCGGAAAAAATGTCTCTTATTGGTGGAGAAGATGGAATGCGTGATTGTAAAGTTGATGATTGTTGGTATTTACAATTGTCGCTATTGATTAGATCATAGCTTATATAATGATACATATTCTTTTTTTTTTTAATTATTATTATATTATAAATATTCAATTATGTTTTGTACATATTCGTTCATTTCTTCATTCATTTGATCGTATTCTAAAATAATATCTTCTTTGTATTTATAATACAACTCGGTATATTTCTCTAATTCGGTATCTAGTTTATTCAAAAGATTGATTTTAAACAAATGTAGTATATTCTGTTTTTTCACAAGTATATTTTTCCAATTGGGTATGACCTCAGATATACGTTTTTGGGTATTGTTGTTTTGTTTTTGTAAATTATTGATTTTTGTAAGAAGAACAGATGGAACATCTTTTTCAAAGGATAAAAAATCATGAATCAGTTGTAATGTTTCTAATGTTTTTTCACTCTCAGCAATATCATTATCAGTGTTGTCATTCATATCTTTAACATTAGTGTCTAAATTATTAATGTTATTATTATTATGGTTGTTGTTGTTGTTATAATTTTCTTGTTCTAATTCCTTTATCATTATTTCATTCTTTGTTACAAATGTTTCTAATTCATTAACAGTTTTCAAATCTTGGTTTTTTTGATTTAAAAAATTTTTATAAGCAATCAAGTTTTTATTGATATCATTGGATAACAAATCATTTATTATATCAATATCCAAAAAATTCACTAGCTCATTAAAAGAATCTATTTTAATACTTTTTTCAACAAGTTCACGATTTTTAACATCAATATCATTTTTCAAATTTTCAATCTCCATTTCAAACTTTTGTTTGTTTATATCTTCCAATTCTTGATTCTTTTTCATATTATTTAAATTCAATTGTTCCAATTTGTTTAATAAAAAAAGTTTATCTTCAGTCTCTAAATTCATTAATTTTGTTTGTAAAAGCTCTAATTTATTTTGAATATCTATTTGGTTTATTAAATGGCTAACATCTTTCAGTCTTTCTTGAGAGAATCTTATAAAATTGATTAAACAACTCATAGTTCTAATGACTCTTTTACTATTATTACCATTTAAATCACAGTTATATAATTCTGTCAATTTAAAATCATTTATACCTAAAGATGGAAGAAATTGTTGAATGAATTGTAATAACTTCATGTTAGTAGCAAAATCACTATTATTTTTAATAAATAGGTTCATATCATTAGTTTCTAGAGGATCTAAATCTTTGATACCTGATAATTGGTAATCAAATATAAAATTTTTATAAAAATCTATTAAAAAAACACTATCTTTATCTCTAGTATAATTTATTTTAGTCAATCTCTCAATAGTTATCATCTTGTAATTTAGTTGTTTATTTAAGATAGTATATATCTCATCAACAGATAATATAGGGAAAAGATCTACATTCATATTATCATAATCATTCATATCAAATATATATATATATATATTTATATATAGTTAATGTTTGGTAATGGTTTTAATATAGTGTATATTTTGTGTTGATAATTAATTTGTTAAAAAAACATAAACAAACAAAAGACATGATATTATGATTGTTTTTTTTTATTGTTTTTTTTTTTTTGTTTTCTAAATCAAAAATAGTCACGAGATTCTACAGTAAAAATTTGTTTATATATATTTTTTATTTTATTTTATATATTTGTTTGTTTGTTCTTCAATTTCCGAATTAATCTTTTACAATTCAATTTTTTTTATTTTTTTTGAATTTTTTTAAATTTGAAAAAAACCCCTGCTAAATTAAATTAATTTTTTTTTTTTTATCCATATTAGCAAAGTTTTATATGATCTTCAATATAAAAAAAAAAAATTGATTTTTTTTTTTTTTTTTTTTGTTGATAAAGGTAAGAAAGTAACTATAAATGTCTTTTTTTTAAATAATCATTTTATATATATATAATAAATAAAAAAAGATTATTTTAAATAATAAATTAAAAATATACTTACCAAAAACAATTTTATTAAAACATTTATATACACCTTTAATTACTAATGTCTAATATTACTCCTCCTAATACAACGAATGAGGCTAGTAGTAATTCTACTGCTTCTAAAAGTGGTAATAAACTTGTATCTTATAAGTTAACACCTCCAACAGATAAGCCAATTAATCCTTTAATTAATCCAGATATTGGTGAAAGAATCAAAAGAATTAAA
Source organism: Hanseniaspora valbyensis NRRL Y-1626 (assembly GCA_001664025.1). Taxonomy (NCBI): domain Eukaryota; kingdom Fungi; phylum Ascomycota; class Saccharomycetes; order Saccharomycodales; family Saccharomycodaceae; genus Hanseniaspora; species Hanseniaspora valbyensis. The sequence goes on from LXPE01000008.1 coordinate 52,848, forward strand.
CTGTCTAAGGACTATCCTGATTTCTTACCATGGGTGCATACAAACCCAAAGATCAATAATATTTATTTAAATAACTTAATTAATGGTTACACTACCTCTGATTTATTATCCAAAAATCCTTTAAATGATGACAGAAAGATGTACATTACCACTAACTCTAACAGTAACGGAAACAACACCTCTACCACTTCATTAGGTGAAAATGAATCTGGTTTCAAATTATTTAAAATCAATCATGATGCTGATCATATTAATGGTCCAACTGGTAATGCAGATACTCTTTCAAATGGTAATAACTCAACAAATGATGATACTCTTGATTTGAATTCTGTTTTGGATAATGTTATGGTAAGTTTTAAAAGTATAAGGCATTTCAGAGATAATAAAGCTAATAATACAAAACTTTCGAGTAATTTTTCAAAAAAATCTATTGAAAATGAATTGAGTGATCCCACTGTATTTGTTAACTTTATCAACTCAATTATTAATGAAAGTAATCAAAAAAATATTTTTATCAGTGAGTCTGTTATTCAAAAAATCAAACAACTTGAATGTAATGATTGGACTCAACATATGATTACTGTTCTTGATGAAATATTTTCATCATCTGAAACTAATGAATTATTTAATGCCAAGTTTTATATTTATTGGAGATTGTTTAATATAATGGTTCATGACTTGGAAGTTTTGCAAATAGAACTTTTCTATTTGAATTGGCTCTTACCATTCATTTCTAAAACACAACCTCTTTTGTCAAACGGTTCAATAATTAATGAAAAATTACCTATAATTAAATTTATAACTCTTGAAGTGGTTTTAAATTTTTTGCCTAAAAACAGCAATGTTATTTTGAATAATTTATTGAAAAATTTAATGTTATTGCTTTTACCAAAAGAAAATAAATTTAGTGCTATAATAAATGACAAATTGATTATTCCAATGATTGTTGAATTGTTTAATAAGAAAAATTTGAAGAATTTCAAATTAATGAATGAAACTAATAATGATATTAATGATGATGAAAATGCTAAATTATTATTTTTGTCTAATTTAGAGAAAAAAAATGACGATTGGATTTCACTTTACAATTATTTGAAAGATATACCTAGTATTAACTTGGAAAAATTATCTGAAGTTCAAATGTGGAATGAATCTATCGCTTTGAAATATTTGTTTATTCTTCCTAAACAATCACAAGATTCAACTATTGAAGAAACTGTTTTGGTTGATCATGGAATCAAATTGACTCCAAATTATAAACTTATACTTACTCAAGAATATGATCCTGAAAATATTTTTGCCCATTCAATTCTAAGAATTATCTCTGATAATCGTTTGAAATTTATAAATACTTTTAAATTTTATGAAGATATTCAAGAATTTTCAATGAATAGTAAATTTCAAGAAGAAAAATACTGGTCTATTTTAATAACAGTGGTATTAAAATCTAAGAATGATTTCAATATGATAAGCTTGATTTCATTGACAAACTATTTAATCAGTTTTAGAAAATTAAATATCAACAATTTCTTTTTAAAATTGATAAGTTCTGGTGTTTTGCATAATGTTTATATTGAGAAATTTGGTCAATTTTTAATAAATTTAAATGTTTTCAATAACTTAAAACAATATGATTCCACTTTAAGTAAATATTTTAAAAACTTGTTTGATGATTATAACAGTAATAAATTGAAAGAACTTGTATTTGATGAAGCTTCAAATAATGATGATGATGATGATAATAATAATAATATTGTTATTAGTGTTTTGATTGAAAGAAGTAATAATTTTTTAAATAAATTATTATATGAAGATGTTACAAGTTATGAAAGAATTAATACTGCTGAATGTCAATTTATTAAAAAATATAAAGGCCAATATCAAAATTTCTGGGTTTATATTGATAATATTTTGCAAAATGATAAAGTTGTTTCTTTCAAAGCATTTAAATTAATTTTAGACTATATTATTGCATACAGTCCAAATAGAGAAATGTTAGATTTTAACCTAATTTTTGATTATTATATGAGATTAGAACAAAGCATGATTTTAAAAGATTTGCAATTCTCAGAGGCAAAGGATTTAAAATTACAATATGATTTTGATATTAGTATGGCTACAAATAATATTGCAACTTTTATGGCAACTGATAATAACATTTATGATTTCAGACAAAATTGGAAAATATTAGCAAACATTTACAAGGAAGATAGAAATGTTTTTTTCAAATTAATGACATATGAAGATAATAAGCAAAACAACATTTTGAGTTACAATTTATTGAAAGAAAACATTCCACATAGCATTTCAAATTTGAAAGATGAAGTATTTAATCATGGTACATTACAACAATTCTTAACTAAAACTTTTAGAGAATATTTTCACAATAACAACAATACTCAATCATTGACCAATATCAAGTTGATTAAATTTAAATTTGCCAAAACTTTTAACAACTATATTCCATATTTCATCAAAAGATTGAAATTAGATTCACACAATAGTGATACCTCATTTTTTCAAAAACTTATTTTATTAATTAATGATGACCTTTTAAATATTGAAGTTTTATTCAACAGATTATCTATTGATGATATTGTGAAATTTATAAATCATATGGTCAAAATTGAAGACAAATATCCATTAACCAGATATCAAATATCATGTTGGATTTTAAAAAATGATGATATCATTATTAAAATCTTGAACAATAAGAATATGAATATGCCTGTTTCATGTTTCTTGGTTAATAGATTTATTAAAGATAAATTTGCTTTAATAAGTAAATGGTTAATTAATGAAAAGGCATTACTTTGTGATTTTTTGAATATTGATTATAATGATTGGTTTTTGAAATTGAATGAAGAAAATATTTTTACTCAATTGATTTATAAATTGAATTTCACCAATTTCCAATATATGAAATTATTGCTAAATGAATTTATCAACAATTTAAACATTGAAGAGATTATGAATATTATTGAAAATTTACATGGTGATTTTATCATTAAAAATTTTTTAATAATTGATTTCAACACAATTGAAGATTTTGGTAACCATTTATTGAATGAGTTATTGAATAAAATGTTGGATTATAAAAATGACAAATTACTAATTCATTTAATAAATAATAATATTAAGTTGAATGAACATTGCTTAAAAAATTTCACCATTTCACAAACTAATTTGAAAAAAATTATTACAAAACTTTCATCCATTAAGCAAAATAATGATCAAGCATCTTTAGAAAAAATATTTCAAGTAATGCTTCTGTACAATATAAAAGACATAAAATTGAATATCAAGAATAATAATGTAAATAAAAATGGTAGTGTTAATAATACAAATGGTAGTTCTAATGGAATGAGTTTAAAAAATAGAATTTTGGCTTGTTTGGTTAATGATAAATTACATTTGGATAATGATACATATACTAGTGAACTTAAAGAAGAAACTTGTGATGCTGAATTTATTTGTATAGATCAACCAGTAGAAGTAATCTACTTGAGATCAAACAAATAAATTTTAATTATTATATTGATTGTTTTCTTTTATTGTATTTTCTAATATTGAACTGTTAGCATGATATTCTTAGTGTTAAGTTCAGCTTTCATCAAACTATATATTTTTTGTTTTATATCTTTATCAATAATATTAATCTGTTTATCAATTTTTATTAAAACAATACAGCAATCATCAGTGATATTTCCAATTTTCAATTCATATTTTTCAGTCATTAAAATTTGGTTCAATTTTTGTTTTACAATGTCAATCTTTTTAGGTTTACAATTAGTAGACATGTTTAAATATACTAATAAGTAGTTAACAATAATCATGATTTTTGATATCAAATAGCTACACAATAAAACGACTAGATATATTTTTAGGATAAGACCATCCAATGGTAAAAATAATCCTGGAATTATAGTTAATAAAGAATACCAATCTCTCAAATATCCACTTAGCAATCCACTAAGTACCATAATCCCAAATCCGATTGTATATTTGATTTTTATTACTTTCTCATCATCTGTGCTATTGGCATTATGTTGATGTCCAGAGTGTGAATGGGAACCATGCATTCCATTCCCATGACCTAAAATAATCATTTCCAAAAATTCAAAAAACAAATTCAATACTCTATAACAAACATATAGTAAACCTGCATATTCCATGAGAACAGGTAATCTTTGAAATCCAAATGGGTTGTCAAAATTATAAACTGTATAGAAATCGTCTGCTTTAATGTATTTTATCGCTTCTTTGATTAGGCAAATGATCATATGAGATTGTAAAAGCGTTGTTATTGTTATAGTGTACATGGATTCTTGTTGGGTTGTGTATATCAAAACTATTAAAAGCAAGCTCAAAGATACTTTTATGTATGCTGCAGTTTCAAATTTTTTTAAAATAGAAACTGCTGTTGGAAATTCCAAATATTTGTTCACAAGGATATGCAATTTCTCTTGGTCTGCTGATACTGAAAGAGAAGATGGATCTTCAGAGTCTATTTTATTTGTAATGTTTAATAAGTCATTGTAATTTATAGAGACAGAGGAGTGTTTATATTTGTGGGTTTTTCTGAATGTATGTGCTGGAGAACCTGCTGCTATTGCTGCTTTATTAATAGTATATGATGGTGCAGCCGGTGGTGGCTGAATGTAATCCTTATTTGGTGTATAATTGAGTGATGATTTTCTACTATGGCCATTAACTGGAGAAGTTATAAATGGTTTAGCAAAATCATTATTTTTTTGAGGTGTTGTATCATTAGCATTAGTATGGTTTCCACCAAAGGAAAAAGATTTGTTAACATACATTTCATTTTGTTTATCTGAATTGTTTTCATTATTGCTTGTTTCATTTTTGTTACTATTGTTATATATGTTATCTATTAAATTGTTTTCATCAGTATTATCTTGTTTATTTATCAGAGATATAAAATCTAAATCAGATTTTCCATTATTATCTTCCTCCTCTGCCAAAAGCTTTGACAGCAAGGATGATTTTTTATCGTTATTATTAATAGACATAAGTCAAATATTATATATATATAGAAATTATAAAATAAATATATATATATATATGTAAAAAAAAAAAAAGAAAGAAAGAGTATATTTATTCAAGATACTAAGGTTTAATGGTATGTATTATTGATTATTTTTTTTTTCCAATACTCTTTTGTTACTTTAAATAATACTTATCTATTTTAAAAAAAAAAATTTTTTTTTTTTTAATTTTAATTTGATTTTTAAAATTGCTGTTTTTTTTCCTAACCTTTGTGTTTTTTTTTTTTTGGAAGCTTTGGATAAGAGAGGTCATTAAATTTTGCTGAAATACACGTGATAAATACCTCAATTATTTGATTAATAAAAAAATATGTATATAGATATTTAATGATATAGTTTATTTGGTAAATTCTTTCAAAATATGCTTATATGATAAAGCTTCAGAGCCTCTTTCATCTAAACTTTCACTTATTTCTTTCAACTGTGTTTCATTTGCTGATACAATAGTTTTATGTTCAGTATCATTATTATTAAATCTTTTCAAATATCTATCAATTTGTTTGCTATAATATTTGTAATCATCATTTCCAATGAAAATATTGTAAATATTACCAATATCTTTATTCATACCTCTGGCAGTTCTACCAATTCTATGAACATATTGTTGAGAGGAAATTGGTAAATTATAGTTGATAACATCAGTAATTAACAAATCAATACCTCTACTCATAATATCAGTTGTAATCAAAACGTTACATTTGTTTTCATTATCCTCATTGAAACTTTCCAAAGCTTGTTTGTTTTGTAAATTAGAATTGTTAGAGTTTGTAGAGTAAACATTGATGTTTTCATTATATTGGGATACCAATTTAACTAACAATGGAGTCAATCTTAAAGATGATTGATTAGAATTTACAAACACTAATACTCTTTTAATATTTTTAGTATTATTACTATTAGAAGTTTTTTTATGAATCAAATTCAATAATCTTGCCAAGAACAATGGCTTGTAAATAGAATCTTTGAATTTCAATTTCATATTGTACTCTTGTAAACCCTTTGGTAATTGGTAAATACCATCCTTGTGTGTTTTCACTTCATTTTCTTCAATATTTTCTTGTTCCTCTCCTTCATCATCCTTTAGTAGGAATAAGTTTGTTCTTGTTGGATTCAATTTCAATAACTCCAATTTCTCAGTGTTTTTAGTCAAAGTTGCAGAGACAACAAATTTACTGACATTAACATTTTTTATTGCCTTCATAACAACATTAACCCAATCTTGATAACTTTGATTTAAAAGTTTATCAGATTCATCCATAACTAAAAATTTCAAATCTTTGAAACTTATACTTTGTGAATTCAAGTGATCAACTAATCTACCAGGAGTAGTGATCAAAATATCCATTTTCAAGTTTTTGAATTTTTCAGTTTCTTCTTTCAAAGACATACTATTTGGTTTAGAAGTAGCAACAATCAAATCACTGTTTTTAGCCAATTGGATTATGGTGGTATAAACTTGTTGAATCAAAATAGTTGTAGGCAAAACAATTACACAACGGAGCTTATTCAATTTTCTTTTCATCAGTATCTCAAGGATTGGGATAGAGTAAGCTAAAGTTTTACCAGAACCAGTGAAAGAGTTGATTAAAACATCACCACTTTTAAGAGTGTATGTTGATTTACTGATAGCATAGTTTTTCAAAAGAATTGGTAAATAATTTTCAATGATTGTTGTTTGTACAGGCATGACTTTGTCGAATTTTAAGTTATTAATTAAATTGTCATATAATGTATCATTTATCAATTTTTGAGAATGTATTTTGCTCCATTCTGTCTCTTGTGTCATATCATAATAAATTTTGTTTAGATGAGACCAGGATTCATTTAAGAAAGTATCTCTTAATTTAGGTAAATATACTTTTGAAGGTTGTGGAATTGGAGTAAGATCATGTAGTTCTACTTCTTGTTGCTTGACGGATTCAGTTTCTTCTGGAAGAGAGTCTTGAAGATTGATTGTTTGTTTAAATCTTTCAAAAATTGCATTATGTTTATTGTTTTCTAACGGTTCAGGTTCAGGAGTAAAAAATTTAGTACTATCTATACTTGAATCAATATTTTCTTCATGTTCTTTTTCAGAAGTATTCATCTCAACATCTTCATCTTCTCTTTCTTCTTCTTCTTCTTCTTCTTCTTCTTCTTCTTCTAATTCACTTTCCGAACTTGAACTAGATTCAGATTCACTACTACTGTCCTCTCTTTTTCTTTTGAAAGGAAATTTGTTTAATTTATTTGAACTGCTATTATCATCTATGTTCAAATCAACACCAGGAGTATATCTAGCAGAAAACATTATTTATAAAAAATGTATATATATATACTAACTTACAGGTGTTAATAATATTATTTTTTATTAGTAAATGTTTATTTAAATGATGGATGTTTAAGACGCTTTCTTTTTTTTTTTTTTTCAGTGCTTCCCAATTAGGACATTTGGTCACGATTAAAATTTTCTTTTTCCTTTTTTTTTTTCTATAATTTCTTCAGGATGGTTGGGTTTTAGCAAAAAAAGAAAAAAGAAATGTTTGTAATTCCTTTAACAATTTTGTTTTCATTATTATCTCGGGTTTTCAATATATATTTTTAACTCCGATTGTATATGGGTAAAATGATATATATATATATTGCTTTTTAAAATTTTTATTTGCTGTGGGGGAAAACAAAAAAAAAACATATGACTAATTCTATTTATTTAATGGAATATCAATTTTATATATATATATATATATATATAATTATTTCCTTTTAATTAAATCCCTCATTACCTACATCAAATATAATATATATATTTATTTTTATTAATTATATATCTTTTTATGATTTACTAATACTAAATTAATATTTATTTATTTCCCTTTTTTTTTTTTATTAATAGAAATTAAATATATATAAGATATGTGAAACTTTTATTTTTTTGAAATCAATTTGTAAAAAACTTTTTATTAATATGTAATAATAAATAATATCTTTTTAACAAAAAAAAAAAAAAAAAAAGAACCAACCTATACAAAACATACTTAACATATCATTAAGTTTGTGATATTTATATTTTTTTATTATTTTTTTCCCTTCCCCCCCCCCATTTTGTTGTAACATTTATTCTTTTTTTAAAAAAAAAAAAAAATGATAAGTCAAGAATATTCTTGTACTCCAAGACCTTCTCCAGAACTTAGTGATTTAAATATTGAATCACTTTATTTAGGTCAACCAAGTCTGAGTAAAAATACTAACCATTCTTTTAATCAAAACAAAAAAAAAATTTCAAATAATTTTGCAAAAGATCCTTCCTTTGCAATTAAAAAAGAAGCTAAAATTTGTAAAAAAAATAATATGAGTGAAGAAGAGATTGATGATTATTTAGAAAACTTTAAAAAAGAAAGAGAAGCAATTCTTAAACAACAGAAAAAAGCTGAAAATTTTAAATTGAAAGGCATATGCCTAACTCCACAAGTTTCACAAACTGATTTAGCACGCATTTCTACAGAAAGTGTCAAAATTAAACCCGAAAGTGCATTAAACACAACAAGTAGCACTTTTAATTATAATAGAGGTCATTCCAGAAATAAATCATCTATTGATTTAGGAAGAACTATCAAAAAATCAGATTTGATTCAGGAATTGAACAATAGTAGAAACAAAAGTTTAAGTTCATCTTCATTCAGTGGCCGTAGTGACTCTGAAAGTAATAGTGAAGACTTGACAAATTTTTACAAGGAAAATTCAAGATTCCATGAAACTGGTGCTTTAAAAATAAAAATATCTTTCAAAAAAAATTTCAAATGGACTAGAAATTGTAAAGAAACTTATTTAGAAATGTTGGATAATCCAGAATTCAATTCTAATTTAACAACTGAACAGTTATCCATGGTTATGGAAACTATTGCAAATCTTGATCAAAAAGAAAATGACAAGTTTTCACTAGACAGCAGTGAAGATGATGATGATGATTCCTTCCTTGATAATTCATTGTTTGATAAAGAAGAAAGACTAAATGATATGGGAAATCAAGAATACGATATAGAAGATATCAAAAACCAAATGGATTTTATTGAAGAAACAGAAACACTTGGTAATATGTTCACTGAATTGAAGAAAGAAATGGATTTCCACTATGCACAAACAAGTCATTCAAAGTCTTTTTACAAGCATGAAAATGTTTTGCCTACTTCATCTTTCTTTGAAACAGATCATTCAAATAAATCAACTAATGATAATAAAGTTGAACTTGCAAAGTCAAAAGTCAGTGATATCAGTAGTGGAAACAAAAAAATCCCTTCAATGGTTAATAAATTAAAAGCCAAAACACAAACCAAGGTTCTTAATCAAAGTAGTGAATTTAATTTATTCAGCACTGATCAAACAAAAACTCAAAATCAATTATCAGGAAGGCAAATACTTGATATTATGATGGGTCTCCCCTCAACAAATAATACTATAAATAATTCAACTTCAATATTTGGTGGGTCTACATATAATAATCCTTTTCAAACATTTTAATTCTACAAAAAAAAAACCCCCCATAAAAAACATTAAAAAAAAAGGGTTCAATTATATATATATATATAATTCAAATAATAATAATAATAATAAAAAGATAAATATTCATTAATTATTACTGTCTCATTTCATCTTGATTCATTAGTTTTTCTTCTCTTGTTTTACCTGTTCTGTCAATTTGTGGCCAGTGACCCCAATTACTTAATCTTAAAACCATACAACTAGCATTATCTGCCTGTTTTCCACCAATCTCTAAAATATATTTAATTATTTCATCACATACAAACTGGGGCGTAGCTTTCTTCACACCTCTTAAATTCACTGTAGTTGTCACAAGATCAACAATCTCTTGATCACTCATCAAATTAGTGACACCATCAGTTACCATAACAACAAAACATTCATCTCCTCCAAATTGTAATTTATGTTTTTCACTATGAGGAATATTTTTTGTTGATCCTATAAGATATGAATAAATATCAGGTTCAGCAGTTAAACCAAATGGTTTTCCCATATAATCACCAAAAGATCTTGTGTTTGCAAAAGTATTTAAAAATCTTTCTTCTCCAAAAGCATCTTTCCCTACTAAAGAATCATCCATTTTTTCTTTTGTTTTTTGAGAAGTTTTCTTTTTTTTCTGTTCGCTCAATCTTTTATTTTCAAATTTGTTTGTGTTTGGATGATGAGGTAATGTTAAACTATGTGCTACACCTTCTTTATCACATATAAGTATTTTACAATCACCTAATTGAGCAGCATACAATCTCATTAACTTGTCATTATTAATCCAAAATACATCTGTCTTTCCGTTATACTCTTCTAAAGTTTCCTCGCTTAATGGAGCTAAAAACAAAGATGAAGCTGTTGAACCACTAGTTATCTCTTCATCAGGGACACCTTCAGCAATTTTTTCTTTATAAAGTTGTAAATCTAAACCCAAAAAAGTTTGGTATATTCTCAATCTATCAATATCACTTAACAAAGCAGTCTTATCAAGAATATTTCCACTCTTGTCAAAAATCATTCTTGATCCATTGTATAAAAGGTTTTCTTTTTTGGAAGAACAATTTAAAATATAATCATCATAATATTTGTTTCTTTTTTTATAAAGGTTTTCCCAATAATGCACATCATCAAAACCAGGAAAAATTTCTTTATATTCTTTTAAGATCTTGAAAAATTCTTCTTTTGATGGTTTACAATCAGCAAAACTTTTTGCTAATCTATCTTGTAGTTGTTGTACTATATAGTCACCACCATGGCCATCAAAGATATTAAGATTCAAAACAGGGAGAATAAAATTTTGAGAATCTGGTTCAAATCTTTGTTGGTTCACTGTTAAAAGTTTCAACAGGTGCATAGACACTCGATCCTCATTATAAAATCTATTAATTCTACTAGATGCATGTCCCAGATATGCAGGAAGTTGTTTTAATTTTACTGATAATGTACCTTGAGTATTTTGTTTTAAAGTATATTTTAAACTCTGTGTACAAATTCCCATTCCCCTTCTTTTATTGTAATGTATATGTATGGTTTTTTTTTTTTAAAAAAAAAATAAATATTTTAAGTTCTTGGTTAGTTTTAATGTTATTATTTGTAAGCCTTAATTGCTTTCTTTTTTCTTGATTAAAATATTTCAAAGGCAACTCCTCAAATTTTTTTTTGCCTAATTTTCTTAATAATTAAAAAAATGTCTATTGAGGGGGCACATGACTAAATTCTATTGTTGTTTTGAAGGAAGCGGAGATTAATTTCCGTCTGTTGAAACAATACAAAAAAATTAAAAAAAAACAGATAATCAACATATTTCTAAATTAGGAAGGTCAAAATATTTTATGTGTTTTTTCTATAAAAAAAAAAAAAGAAAACGAACATTTTAACAATAAACGAAAATCTCTAAAAAAAAAAAAAACAATAAAATCATAATTAGCCGCGCGCTAATAAAAATGTTTAATTTCCTATTATAGCAATTAAATACTTAATAAGTAACTGTAAGTGAGTGAATTAAAAAAGTTGATGAGATGTGTAATTAATAAACTCTCTCTTAAAAAAAAGACAATAAAATGTTTACACTATCTTTTTTTATAAAATAAATGTTTTATTGAGTTAATTAAGAATGTTTGAAACCAAACAAAAAATTAAATTGTAAACATTTAAAAACTTTAGTAAAAAAAAAGATGGATAATCAAAATAACCATAATATATATCAAGATACTGCAAACAATACAAACAACACAAACAACTTTTCAAATAATAAGTATAATTGTGACTACACTATTCAAAGTACCAGCACTCTAAAAGCAGTGGGAAACCATCACATTGATGAAATTGTTGTTGAAAAAGATGTTAATGCAGGTACAACACAAACTTTGCCTATAAAAAGAAGAAATACTTTATCAAATATACCAGCAACTTTAATAAATTTGGAGTCATTAAAAAATAAAAAAAGAAGAATTGTCATTGATTCAAAGAAAAAGAACAACATTTTTTTTGCTGCAATCAAGCAACCATCTGTTTATAATGAAACTAAAAGATCAAAGACGTTGAATTCTGATTTAGGTATCATTCCCAATATTTTAACTAAAAATGAGATTTTTTCAACCAAAACACCAAACTACAAATTAGAGACTGTTGGAAATGTACCAATGTTGAATGAAGATGAAATGGATAACAAATTTAATTACTTTCCTGATAATGATCCAAAAGTTAATTTTACAAACCCTATAAAATTACCTGTAACATCAACACCCAAAAAAAAAAAAATCAGTTTATTTACAAGAACTTGGTAGTTTTGCAGATATTGATACAAATACTTTTTCTGCTATTTCAAATCATTTCAAACCAAAATCAATGGGAAGTATTTCTTCATCTAATAGAAAATTAAGTATAACTAGCACGATATGTTTTAAGCCCGAAAAAAATACAAAGCTTAAAAAAACTTCAGGCAAAAATTAAAAACAAAAAAAAATATTGATAGAAAATATATAAGAAATTTTTTTTAAAAATATAAAAAGAAATGTAAACCAATAACATATATAGATTGGTTATTAGTGCACACAACAGCATTCATATATTTATTATATACAAAGATATATATGTCACTTATGAATGTTTTTTAATAAACCATATATCAACAAAATAAGTTACATTTAGTTCTTTTTTTTTTTTGAAAGAAGAAACTTTGTATCTTAGATGGATAAGCTCTGCTATAGTAAACATGAATATATCAGTTACTACATAGTACTTTAATATCCATCAAACATTGAAATAGAAAATAAATTAACAATCTTTTAAAAAAAAAAAATGATAGTGCCGTAATTATTATTATTATTTTGGTTTAGAAATATATAAATGTAATCCTTTCTTTTTTTTCTCTTTCTTGTTATCAAGTTTATTCCGTTAGTTTAAATTATCCATTAATTTATTATTATTTTTATTCTTTTTTATTTTTTAAAAAAAGACTTGTTCACTCACTTTCATCAAATGGGTGGTTAATGTTTGAATATGGTGGTCTAATATCAAATAATGTCTCAAATTTCTTCCAATGATTTCTCATTTCACAATTAACATTATTAAAATCTTCTTCTTTTTCTTCAGTAAATGAATCCAACCATTCAAACTTTATATTAAATTTGTCTTGTTGACAGAATTGTTCAATAGATTGCTCATCTAAAGATCCACTATCTGGACATACAAAATCATCAAAGCTTTTGCTATCAGTAATTAAATCCCATGTCTTTTTCAAATAAAATTGCAAGGATTTCAACCCTTTGATGAATCCATTATCTGTACTATCAATTCCACCACTAGGCTTGCAAGTAAAATTGGAAACAGCATTCAAGAAAGTTTCTCTAGTGATACATTGAGCAAAATCAATCAAGTATATATTACACTCACTATCTTCATTATCATACATGAAAAGTAGAGAAGCACCATACATTCTATATCCAGGCAAATTCTCAACTGCTGTTATAAGTTCATTCAAATCTTTTATCAGTTTTGGTATTTTTTGCAAGATGCTTTGCTGAGAAATACCATCATATAAGAACACTAAAAGCACTCTAGCAAATTGCCAGCCTATTTGTATACGTCTTCCAAAATATTTATCTCTTTTGATAAAGGAATCATCAAAAGCTCTGTATATTTTCATTCCACAAACTCTACAACCTAGTTGATGGGATGTTGTTAACTTACACTTCAGGGATTGTGATTTTTTCTTCTTGCAGTTTGCATAGACACCATATTGTCTAGTACCCATTTTAAGATCAAGAACAGTTGCATTTTTCATTTTTCTTGTTAAATCTTCAAGTAAAATGTATTGTTGAACTTCAGAGGTAGGATCATCTTCTGGAACTGGAGCTGCCGTTGGAGATACAGATCTGCTATTATTATTGCCATTGAAAGAATTATTTTTATTCTCATTTTCTTGAAAAAATTCTAATCCATCACATTTGAAAACTTCAGTCAGTACTTGATCTTTCAATTTTGTGTTTAAACTTGTTTGATGACATTCCTCAGTCAAATCATCTACATCAACTGATATATTATATTTCTCCAAAAGTTTTTGTGAGAATAAATGTATATTATCATTCATTGTAACCTCTGTCTCCATCAAATGTCTTCTAACATTTAAGATACCAATATATTTGGGCATAAATTTCAATAGGATACCACAATAACGGTTATGTTTCTCTGTAAATTGATTCTCTAAATGCTCATACCATTGATTTTCTTCATTCACCAAAGTTTTACAAATAGCTCTTTTAGAAAACTTGAATATCTCTGTATGCCCACCAACTTTATTTTTAAATGGTTTCAATTCTATAAACTTGTTGTATCCAGAAGATGAGGTTCTTCTTTTATGAAGGGATGAACAGATTTCTGAAGTACTGTTTGTTCTCTTTCTGCAAGGTGATGAGTCTAAAGATCTAGAACGATGATTTCTTGTATTAGTTTTATTTTCTTCATTATCATAATCATTATCTTCTGTAATTGCAGATTCTTGATTATTATAAATATTATTATTTCTATGTGCTTCTTTTAAAAGATCATCAGAATCCAAGTACAAAGGTTTATTAGAAACATATTCATTATTATTACTACTATTACTATCACAATTATTTGTTGTTTTAAAATGTGGTTTCTGGTTATCAAATGTTTTAGTTAATTGATCATTAGGAAGTGTATTTTCTGAATTATCGTTCTCTACAACATTACCATGTATACTATTCTCATTGTTATTAGTATTATCAATTACTGAATTTATTTCTTTTTTATTATCTTTACTACGAAATATTCTTAATTGTACACTACCTTTTCTACCATAAATCATGTGTAAAATGTATATTATATATATATATATATGAAAACAAAATTTTGAAAAAAAAAAAAAATTAATAAATGTATTGTAATGATTTGGATTTTTATTAATTACTTTGTGTTCATATATCTATCAAAATCTGTTATTATTATTTATTTTTTCTTTCTTGGAATTGATTAATTTTAAAAACAACAACATAAAAACAAAA
>LXPE01000008.1:68484-111774 GCA_001664025.1 Hanseniaspora valbyensis NRRL Y-1626
AATATATATATATATTTTTATTTTTTTTTGTTAAGAATGTTTTTATTTATTTGAGTTTTTATTAATTATTATTTTTATTTTTGGTAACGAAAAAAAAAAAAAATTGCTTTTTTTTTGTCCACGTTTTTCTTGATAATAATGGATTTTGAAAAGTAGATATTTCTTGATTTGGAAGTTCGTTTTCCATTTTTTGTCAAAGCCATGTGGGTTAAAAGGGATTTTTTTTTGTATTTTTGTATTTTTTTTACTTTATCTTCAGATCCTTTTTTATTTTATTTTTTGTCAAAATGGAATCATGTGTTTAAATCCGTTGGAATTATAACTTACATCATGTGACTTAACATATCATGTGATTAGTTGCTAGAATGTGTGTGGGTAATATTTTTTTAAAATGAATATATATTTTTAGCCAATGAAAATAGATCGGATTTAAACATGTTTTTTTATTTTTTTTTCAAATAAAAGTATATACACACAAATATTTTTATTTTTGTTTAAAATAATATACCATTAGCAAAATTAAAATACATTTTAAAAAAAATATAAAAAAAAATTTTTTTTTTTTTATAGCTCGAAAAAAAATTAACAGTAAGGAAACACATAAACTATTGGTGGAAAAAAAAATTTTTTTATGTTTTTTTTTTTTTTAATTCAACAGCAAAATAACCTAACTCAATTAATAAATTTAAATATATATCTTTTAAAAAAAAAAATCTTTTTTAATACAATATTTAATAACATATTACCTTTAATAATATTATATTATAAAAATATTTTAAAAAACCCAGCTTATTAACTTGAATTAATATATATATAATATTTGATACAATATGTTCAGACAAGCCGCCATTATTGCTGTTAAGCAATCATACCCAGCCAATGTTAGACAATTTGCTACATTGAGAGAAATTGAAATGAGATTAAAATCTATTAAGAACATCAAGAAGATTACCAAGACTATGATGATTGTTGCTTCTACCAGATTATCCAAAGCTGCAAGAACTAAAGTTACTACCTCTGAATTCTCCAAGCCAGAAAGAAGTTTTTATGAAATTACTGAAGCTGAAAAATCTCCATTAGCTAAAGATGGTAAGAGTTTGATTATTGCTATCACTTCCGATAAAGGTTTATGTGGTTCCATTCACTCCTCTATGGCCAAAAAGGTCAGATTACTTTTGAAAGAAGACACCACTGCTGATATCATTACCATTGGTGATAAAATCAAACAACAAGTTCAAAGAACCCACCCAGAAAATGTTAAATTAGGTTTCAACGGTGTTGGTAAAGTTGATCCAAACTTTTTAGAAACTTCTTTGATTTCTGCTGAAATTTTGAAATACATTAACGAATCTCCAGAAACTTACAACAAGATTTCTGTCTACTTCAATGATCCAATTACTTCTATCTCTTTTGAAGCTAGCAACGATCCAGTCTACAGTGAAGCTACTGTTGGTGAAGCTCCAGGTTTATGTAAATATGAAATTACTCAAGACTTAAACATTCCAAAGGACTTATTTGAATATGCTTTAAACACTAAGATCTTAGCTGCCATGGGTAAAGGTTATGCTGCTGAAATTTCTGCCAGAAGAAATGCAATGGATAATGCTTCCAAGAATGCTGGTGATATGATCAACAAATACTCTATCTTATACAACAGAACCAGACAAGCTGTTATCACCAACGAATTGGTTGATATCATTACTGGTGCTTCTTCCTTAGATTAATGAGATAATGAACAAATGAAAGAAAAATAATATTTTTTTAATAATAAAAAAATAATAATTGAAAATAAAAAAAATGAAAAAAGGAAACTAAGTATATTTTAATGAATGAAATATTGAAGAAAAAAAAAATTAACAAAATAACAAAACAAAATTCAAATATCCAATTTGTTTTCTTTAAAAAAAAAAAAAAAGAAGGAAATTGGAAGAAGATGAAGAAAGAAAATAAGAGAAAAAAAAAAGGATAATAGAACTTTGAATAACCTAAAATGAAAAACGAGTAAGTTTATATTTTTCTTTTTTTTTTTTTTTTACTTTTTCTTTTATACAAACTTATATATTCAAAAAGTTACTTTTAAAATACATTTAAAATTACAAAAAAAAAAAAAAAAAAAACTAAAAGTATTTTGTTTTATGATAAGTTTAATTGATTATTATTATTTTTTTTTTCATATAATAATTACAATTTTGGTAAAATCACGTGTAAAAATAAAACTTTAATCAATTGTGAAGCTATTATGAAACATTTATGAATTGAAACTTATACCAAACAGAAAATATAATCAAAACAAAATATATATATATATATCCTCAAGCATTTTACTATATATAATGTTTGTTCTTAAATTTAACTTAGAACTTTATTTTAATTATTAGTTTATACTACGAGAAAAAATTTAACAATATTAATAGTACCAAACACACATAATACACTACTGATAATGGTTTCTCCTAGTTTGATCTGGTTTTTTCTAAAAAGATCTTCTAAATTTTTCTCTTTAATTTTTGCTTTTATTGCTTTCATGCTGTTAATATTTGTACAATTAAGTTGTAAATCACCTTCTCAAAGCAAAAATTATGCTTTAGATTTAAGATTAAATACTGAATCTGCCATTTATTCAATTATAAATACAACATTTAATTCTGATGATAGCACACAAGGTTTTGCAGATTTGAAATTTAAAATTGGTATCTCAGCGATATGTCTTGAAAATTTACCTGTTACCATTAATACACCTTTTAGTTCAACAGTACAGTGTTATAAAAGCAATTACAATTTTGAAAATATTACATTGGGCGATACAAATTTATACGATGCTTTAAATATAAAAATTGTAAATACTAAAAGTACCAGTAGCTCAAGTAATTCCACTTTAGCCAGTACTCAAGTGAATTTACTAGATTTGTCAAAACATATAACAAATACAATCCATCCTGCATTAACTACTGCATCGTTAGCCATTCATAGTGTCACTTTTTTAACTGTCATTCTTACTTTATTGCCAAAACCATGGAATTTACCTTTTATTCAAACGACAGTTGCTTTTGTTTCATATTTGATAATGCATTGTGTTTCTTTGATTGTTTGTGGAGTCAATGCTTTGTTTTTAAGACAAATATCTGATGAATCATATTCCAATTTATTGACGAAAGTTTCATTAAATATTATTAAAACAAAAAGTGGAGGCCCTTTCCAAAGAATTATTTGGATCTGTTTATTATTTCAATTCTTACAAGCAAGTGGACAAACTGTTTCATTTATAAGATTTTTCTATAATATGAATGAAGAGGTTGAAGAATTGAAAAATTTCACCAATAAAAACAAAAACACTGATAACAATAACAACATTAATAATAGTAAATATAGTTTAGAAAATAGTAACCTTGATATAAGTTCCCATGCCAATCCATTCAGTGATTATATGATTAGTAAAGGAGAAGATGTTTATGATAAATATAAATTTAGTAGCAGTGGAAGTAGTGCAGATAGAAGAAGTAGTGCAGATAGAAGAAGTACTGAAACAGCAGTTAATAGTAAGAAATACAATGATTTATATTATTACAAAGTTTAAGAGTAAATATATATATTTTGTAAAGCACATGATCATTTGACTTTTTTTTTATTATTAATTTTATGATTTCCCTTTTTTTAATAAAATAGATTTAAGAAACTAAACTGTTGAGACTTTTTTTTTTTTTTTTTTTTTTTTTATATAAGCGAAGCAGTTAGAATCGTATATTTTATCCTTTAAAAAAAAAAATCAATTTCATACACACACAAAAAAAAAATAATACCACAACTTCTTTAAATCATTAAATAAAAACAATAGACTAAAAAAGTTTTAAATAACCAATACTTAAGAAAAAGAAGAAGAAGAAAAAAAGCTATTATTTGTTTTTTATTATTATTTCACATATTGTAATTGTACTTATTTCTAAAGTTTTTTACACTTGCTTAATGTCATTACTTTTGTATATTGCTAAAGCATTTATTGTTCTTTCAATAAGTATTATAGCTATCATTTTAGATCCAATTTTTAATATTACATCATTAGAAAATAGTACAGGATTGAATAACAAACACAATGTATTTATCAACTTTTTGATTAAACATAGATTATTAGAAGATATTCATATCATCCCTTTCTTTCTGAAAAATATCCCACAATATATTTACAAACTGAAATTTAAAAATACTTTTACAAACTGGTATATTTTTAAAGAACATTGTGATGCTGAACCTTCAAAAATATTTATGAAATATCCAATAGCAAATGAAAATGCTAAAGATGATGAACCTTTATATACATTTGAACAATACACATACAGGGAAGCTGAAGAAATGATTTATAGATTGTCCAAATATTTAACTAGTGAAGAGATTCAATGCAAACCTGGCCAAATTGTTGGTATGTACTATCAAAATAATCCAATGTTTATTTTCTTATGGTACTCTTTATGGCAAATTGGTTGTATTCCAGCATTTTTAAACTACAACATTCAAGGAACCCCATTGACACATTCTATAAAAATTGGTAAATTGAAAAACATTCTTATTGATCCAAGAGTAGCTAAAAATTTTGTTTGTGAGATTGATGATAATGAGGTTTTTACCCATTTTATTGATGAATCTAAATTATATGATATTATGAAGAATAAAAATAGTGGAATTTTAATTCAAAAACAATCTATCAGAACTCCTGCATCATTAAAAGATTATGATCCAGCAATGCTGATTTTCACTTCTGGTACTACTGGTTTACCTAAATCTGCAGTAATTTCATGGAGAAAGGCTACTATTGGTTGTACCTTGTTTGGAAGAATCTATCATATGGAATCTCCCAACACAAATGTTTTCACTGCAATGCCATTATATCATTCTACAGCTGCTTTATTAGGAATATGTGCTGTCATTTCTCAAGGTGGTACTTTTACTATTGCTTCTAAATTCTCAGCTTCAAACTTCTGGAAACAGGTTTACTATAGTGGAGCTACTCATGTTCAATATGTTGGTGAAATTTGTAGATATTTGATAAACACTCCTAGTGATATCAATGTTGATAATGTTCGTAAGATCAATTATGAAAGAGATCATAATGTTCAAATTGCTTATGGTAATGGTTTGAGAGATACAATTTGGGTAGAATTAAAACATAGATTCAATATTCCTGTTATTGGTGAGTTTTATGCTTCCACTGAAGCCCCTTTTGCTACTACATCTTTTCAATTAGGTGATAGTGAAGGTGTTGGTGCTTGTAAGAGTTATGGACCTATAGTTACAAAGTTCTTATCAATTCAACAAGTCCTGATCAAAACTGATCCTGAAGATCCAACTGTTCCTTTCAGAAATGGAAATGGATTTTGTGAAAAACCTAAAATTGGTGAACCTGGTGAATTATTAATGAAAATATTCTTTCCTAAAGATCCTAAAAAAAGTTTCCAAGGTTACTTAGGTAATAAAGCTGCTACTGAATCTAAAATTTTAAGAGATGTTTTCACAAAAGGGGATGCATACTATAGATCTGGTGATTTGGTTAAAGAGGATGAGGCTGATAGATGGTATTTCGTTGATAGATTAGGTGACACTTTCAGATGGAAATCTGAAAACTGTTCAACAACAGAAGTTGAGAATTGTATTATGAGTAATCCACTTTTGAAAGATATTGATACTAATGATGGTAGATATATTGAAGAATGTTGTGTTGTTGGATTGAAAGTAGACGGTTATGAAGGAAGATGTGGTTATGCTATTTTACAAGTTGATCCTAAAGATCCTTTTGATAGAGTAGAGTTGATTAATGGCTTACTTCCAAGAATGTTCCAGAATCTACCAAAATACTCTTTACCATTGTTTATCAAATTTGTTGACCAAATTGAACATACAAATAATCATAAGATCAAAAAGACAAATTATAGAAACGACATCTTGCCATTTGGACAAAATAATAATGAAACTATTTATTTTTTGAAAAATTATAAGGAATATGTTGAATTGACTGAAGAAGAATTTAATAAAATTAAGTCTGGAGAAACAAAATTATAAATCTTTAATAGAAGAAGAAAAAAAAGAAAAAAAGAAAAAAGTTATTTAATCAATACATAAAAATTTTATATACACATATATATATGGAGGAAGTTTTTTTTTTTGTTTTAAAACATTTTTTTAATAAAATACTTTAATATAAATACAAAACTCAGAATTGGGGTAACTAATATACTTAGATAATTCATATAACTACAAGTACAACTGAATAAATATGTATCATATTCATTTTCATCAGCTTTGAAATCTCCATTGTTTTTGTAATATCTTTCCATAAGTTGATCTTTCAAATCCCATCTTTCAAACAACCATTCACCAAATACATCCATATTTTCTAATGGAATTTCAGTTCTTTCTAACCCATTTATATAAATATCAACAATAGCAGGAGATTTACCTTCTAAAAAGACCCCTTTTATAGTATAGATATCTTGAGCAAATTCATCTTGAGGGACACCAGAGTATGCAATTGTTAAATCATATAATGTTTTACAAGTAGATAAAGTTTTTAAAACTTCATAGAAACCAGTTACATGTGGTAATAAAACATTATTAAATGGTTTTCTATCAATTTTTTTAGCAAACTCAGCACTTTTGTTTTTTGTATTTGCAGATAAATTTGTGCCTTCTGGGAAAAGAATTAATTGGTATGGCCATTTCTTGTTGTCATTTTCTTCTGGCAAAAATGTATCTTCTGCCCAAATAAACTCACCATCCAAAGTTGTTCTTTCTGGTTGTTTCCCACTTAATCTTCCCTTTCCTTGACTATCTAAATTTATATCATTTAGATGATTATGCAAATTAATTTTATCTTTCCCCCATTTTCTAGATAAAAAAATAAAGTTGTAATTTTTCATACCATAGCCCAGAATTGGAATTGATTCTAGAGATTTTTTCAATAAAATGTAAATATTTCCAGCTAGATTGGAAGTATATGCTAACCACCATAAATAAACCCAATCAGTATAAATTTGATGGTTTGCAATAACAACAGATTTATCTTTGAAATGAGTTTTGGCATCAATGGTAGCAGAAGTTAAATCAGTAATTTTTCCCGTATCTTTAGTAATAATTTTGTATTTTTGGTTAATTGCTTTAGGAATAGTGATTCTTACTTTACAATTAGGAGTATTAATTCTAAAAATTGTTATCAATAAGGTAATGAATTTTTTTTTAGAATCATTTAAAAGAGTTTGTTTTAATTGAACAAAATTGGATAAAAATATGTTAACTAATAATTGTTGCAGAACAATAGTCAGAGCACCTAATACAAAGATATTAAATGAAAGTAAACATAAAGTTATTTTAAATATTTTATAGATCAATGTAGGTGTTTTTGAAGAAGTCTTATTATCAAGACTAATTCTTAAACTAGAATCAGTTATCATTTATTTGGGAAAAAAGATAACCAGTATATCTTATTACTGATAATAGTTATTGTTTTTATGTTTTTGGTTATTAAAAAACATTAATATATATTTCTATTAAAAGTAATTTGTATAAAACAACACATCATTTAACACAAACACATTTTTGCGAAGAGGGAAGGGGGGGGGGGGAGGATTCAAATGAGAATGGCTTTTTTTAAAAAGAAAAAAAAAAAAAAGGTTGAACTTTTTTAAACACACACAGAAACGGACTTCTGTTTTTTTTATGTTTTTTTTAATGATCCGATATAATACTAATGATTTAATTAAATAATATATATCTGTATATAAATATATTATAAAACTTCTGTTTTAGCTTTAATCTTTTCTAAATCAAAGTGATCTCTGAAATATTTACTTTTAACTTTTAATAACGCTAAAGAAAAACTAGCTAATATGATTATAAACGTTAACAAAGTGAAAAACCAACCTACAGACATTGCTGCAGTAGCTCTTTCAGAGGTAAAACAAGCAATCGCAGCACAAGTTTGTCTAACAAAATTATTCAATGCCACACCTCTACTTCCTTTAACTTCATCTGTTAAATAAGATGTTGTAGCACCAATGATTAGCATAGAAGCTAGACCAAAAATTGCTGTGCCTATTAATGGGAAAACCCACATTACTTTTTTATCAAAACACCAACCAATGATTAATAATGCTGGTGGAAATAATAGTATAGCTACAAACACATTCCATGATAATCTAGCTTCAGGAAATATGGCACCATTATGTTCTTCTTTATATTTAACTAACCTCTTATCCACATATCTACCACCAAGTATAGATGCAATTATATAAGTGACACTGTTTGGGATATAACAAAGACCCACATATAACGGTTTGAAATTGTATGGACTGCCAGAATAGCATCTTTCAATTGCTAAATTCACATAATATAATATTCCAAAGGAGATAGCACTAAAAATTATAGATAATAGTACTGGTGGATGTTGTAAATAATATAACATTTTTAAAGGCTTCACCAAATATAGTTTCAAAAATAATTTATAATCTATCTTTTCATTAAAATGACCTGTTTTATGAAACACATCCAAATGCTGATCAATTATTGTGTTTATCTTTTGTAATTGTTCCATTTCTTTTGCTTCTTCTTGTTTTATGGATTCTGCTGTATCAGGCTTCGTGTCAGTTGTTTTCACTCTTGTAAGTGCAGGTGCCAATGTATCAAAATTATCTTCTTCAAAATCATTATTGTTTTTTTGTTCTTTGTTTGAAATAGGTTTAGGTTTACCTGCAGGAATTTTTTTATACTGCATTATAGAAGGCTCTCTCGTCAAAATTCTAGAAGCCAATTTATCTTCATTGACTTCATTTTGAACTTCCAAATCACCATCAAGGTTACCTTCAGGATTATATATTTTAATATTTTCTAAATTACTTTGTTTTTTCTTTTCTTTAATTAATTCTTTTAATGAATCTTCTTTATCCTTGTATGTGGTGGAAGTCTCTGGAAGACAAAGAATTAATAAGAACATAACAACTGCAGAAAAAATCAACATGAACCATTGAGTACTTTTCCAATCAAAAGAATTACAAAGCAAAGCACCAACGATAGGTGCTAACAAAGGGGCTAGAAGAGATCCCAAATAAAAAATTCCAAACATAGCCCCCCTTTGTTCTGGCACATATAAATCAGATAAAGTTCCTGCACCTAAAGCTTGAACACTAGATGAAAATACACCACAAAAGAATCTCAAAACAATAAATGCAGTAATTGTATGGCAAGCTACACAAAGCAATAAACAAAAGATGAATAACATAAAAAATGATACAACATAAACATTTCTTTTACCATGGAGTTCAGATATACTACTATGGTATATTGGAAAAATACCCAAAGCTAATAAATAAACACCTACTGACACATTTGTTTCTGTGGCAGAAGTGTTATATTCCTCTTGGATACTTGTCAAAGCAGGGAAAATCAAAGATGTTTGAAAAGGTCCTACAACAGCAGCTATGGCACATATAAGTATTAAAAAGACTTTAACAGATTTGGGATATTTTAAAGGATCTTTGAATTGTTGAATTAAACAGAATCTTGACAAAAGCCCCTGTCTTTGGGAATATGGTACTATCAAGTCTTTATTTCCCGGAGTTATTTTAATAGCTTGATGCAAATCACTAAAAAAACCATTTCCATCAATATCACTTTTTTTTATATTTTGTGTATCCCCAGATATCGTAGCATATGTAACATCAGATAATGTATCTGTATTTGAATATTCTACATTGCCAGAATCTAGAGACATTATTTCAGAATTGTCATCTAGAGTATTTGGATTTTCATTGCTATCATTTGAATGATAGGATTTATTATTGGTATTATTAACAGGCATTTTTTTGTGTGTGTGTGTTTTTTTTTGGTATTTATAAATAATAAGAATAAATAGAAGTTTTAAATTAAACTAGCAAAGTGAATCAAAAAGTCCATATATATATATATATATTAGAAAATAGAATATAAATATAATGGAAACAGATTGTATTTAAATTAATACTGTAAATTGCAATTGATTTTGTATGCACATACAGATATGTATAAAATGCTTTAAAAAGAAAAAAAATGTTTCTTAAGTAAAATAATATTATTTTATTTTATTTCGGTTTTATAAAAATTGATTATATTACAATAAAATGCATATCTTTTATTATTTTAATAAAATTAGTATATATATATATATTTTTAGGCTAAAACGATTTCTTTTTTATATCTTTAAATTTTTTTTTTTTTTTTAATCATCCTTAACACCGTTTTCCCTTTTTCTGTAGTAGGAGTTAAGGAAAAGTGCTCATCGTATTTTTTTCTTTAAAATTCCGTCGCAATAATTTCTACTATCTAGGTATAAACAAAGTTTATATAAGGGCTATTAAAAAAATAAAAAAAGAATAAGTGTATAATTTAAGCTATATTTCTTATTGTTATTTGTTTAATTTGTTATTAGCCTTGTAATCTTTGTTTATATTTAACAAAATAATAACTCAATTATAGATGTAAGTGAATTAATCTATAATTTGATTAAATCTTATATGACTAATTGTAAATATTTTATTTGTGTTTTTTTTTTTTTACAATTGTTTACACAGTTCTATTAAATCATACTGTTTTTTATTATTAAAATATTCTTTTTTACGTTTAATTATAATGATTAAGACACAACTTATTAAAACTACTGCACTTAATAATACTGTAAAATACCATACTCCTAGAGAAGTAGACGCTCTTTTAGCTGTAAAACAGGCTATAGCACTACAAACTTGTCTACAAAGATTATTCAAAGCTACTCCTTTTGAACTCCCATTTAACTCATCTGTCAGATAAGTTGCTATGGATCCCATTATAAGCATTGCTGAAATACCCAATAAAAATGTTCCTATTAAAGGTACTGGCCATATCACATTGTATTTAAAACACCAGCCTTGTATGGAAATTCCTATTGGTGTCAGTATAGTAGCAACAAGTATGTTATATGATAATCTCACTTGTGGTGATAGTGCCCCTTTGTTTTGTTCCTTATATTTTTTAACTTTCTTATCGATGTATTTACCACCTATAATAGCTGCAAGAATATACCCAGCAGATATAGGGATGTAACACAGGCCTGTGTATAAGGGTTTGAAATTATATGGAAATGATGCTAAACTATTTTCCAATATCATATTAGAGTAATAAACTATTGCAGAAGTTACGGATGCACATAAACATACTATCAAGAATAGAGGATAATACAAAAGAATTACGATTCTCCAAGGACTAAGAATATAAGAAAATATATATATATTAAAGACTTTTTGAGTTTCTTGTTCATTTTTTTGATTTTGATAACTATTTGTTTCTGGTAGAAATAAAATAATACAAACTAAAACAACAAGAGCCATTCCCAACATGAACCATTGGGTAGATTTCCACCCTAAAAAATCACACAAAATTGCACCAATAACAGGAGCAGCTAATGGTGCAATTAAGGATCCAATATAAAAAATGCCAATAACAAAACCTCTTTCTTCTTCATCATACAAATCAGCAACAGATCCAATTCCCAAAGTCTGAACACAAGATCCAAAGCCGCCACAAAGAAACCTTATCCCAATAAATGCATCAATGGTTGGACAGGCAACACAAGCAAGAAGACACATAAGACTAAAACCTGCAAACGCAAATATATATATAGGTCTTTTCCCAAATCTATCAGACAAAAAAGAATGATACATGGGGAAAATTCCTAGTGCCAATAAGTAAACACCCACAGAGGTATTCACTTTTGAAAGAGTTGTATTATAGTGTTTGGTTATTTCTGACATAGCTGGAAGAATTATTGAAGTTTGAAAAGGAGAACAAATTGATGCTAATGTACACACAGATAATATTATACTTTTTGTCATTTTAGGAGTAGAAGTTAAATTATCGTTGTTTTTTTGGAAGTTTTAAAAGACAAAGTTTGGAAAGAAAATATGAATTACTGTTGTTTGAAGAAAAAGTTATTGAGTTATTGAGTTATTGTCTAATTCTAAGTCTGTTAAATTGTTTACTTTAGTATCTGGCATGTTATGTTTTAGTAGTCTTGGTTTTTAATTGTTTTGTTTTAATAAAATATTTACCCTTTTAAAGAGATAAAAATATTTTTTAAAAAAAGAATGATTTTCTAAAAATAAAATTAAAAAAAAAAAAAATTTTGACGCGGATATAAAAAGCTTTTATCAAAAGAAAAAAAAGAAAATAATAATAACTTACAATTTTATATATAAAATATTTTATTTATTTTTAATTATTTTTTGTAATATTTACTTTCAACAAATGGCAACTTAACTATTTCAATTGGGTATTTCTTACCTTTCTTACCAACACTTACAAATAACTTAGTTCCAGCTTTATTATAAGGCTTATTCAAATATACTTGACCAATGTTAATGTTATTCAAGCTTGGGGATGGTGATCCAGATGTGACAATACCTACTTGTTCAGTACCTTCCAAATCTTTAAAAATTGGAGTTTCTTCTCTAGCGGCAGGACCTTTACCCAAAAATTTGAAACCAGTTCTTAATTTAGTATGGGTCTTGTTTTTCAATTGATCTAAAATCTTGGTGCTACCATTGAAAGAACTTTCAGTTCTTCTAGATTTAGAGATTAACCAAGATAAAGAAGCTTCAACAGGGGTTACTGTTTGATTTAGCTCATGACCATATAGACACATACCAGCTTCTAATCTCAATGAATCTCTAGCAGCTAATCCAATCATTTTACATTCATCATTTTCCAGCAATTTTTGAACAAATGATTCATAAAATTTAGTTGGAATAGAAATTTCAAATCCATCTTCACCAGTATATCCTGATCTAGCAATATCTAAAGTCAATCCTGGAACTGATGGAACAACAACATTTTTAGTTCTTTGACCAAAATATAAGTTTTTTAAAAGTTCAATATCAACATATTTACCTAAAACTGTTTGAGATAATGGACCTTGAATTGCAAACAAGGATTTATCAGTGACAACATCCCAGTTGACATCAGAATTTTTGAAATTTTCAGATAATTCGTTTCTAATAAATTGAGTGTCTTGATCTATACAACCAGCATTAGTAACAACATAAAATTTTTTACCATCAGCGTCTTCTTTGGTAATAATAGAATCATCAACTACACCACCTTCTTCATTCAACAAAACAGTTAGAGAATTTGAGTTGTTTGGTAAATTTTGAAAATCTGTTGGTGTTACTTTATTCAAAAATTTCAAACTATCAGTACCAGTGATATGTGATTGTAACATGTGGGAAACATCAAAAATACCACATTTGGATCTTGTCCAGTTATGAGATTCGACCTGTGATTGATCTTTGTATAACACAGGCATAGAATAGCCAGCAAATGGAACCATAGTGGCTCCTAAAGATACATGAAGATCATATAGAGCAGTTTTCTTTAAAGTGGAATTCAATCTTATAGATATTTTGGATAAAGAAAACATAGCTTGTTGTCTAGTAATATAAAATAATAATATATATATTAAAAAATGAATAAATAAATAACAAGTGGAATGGTCGTTTCTTTTATAAACAACAAATTTAAACTTCTTTTTTTTTTTAATTAATATTTTATATCTACAAGGTTGATGTTTTTTTTCTTTTAAAATAAATAAATATTGTTAAATAAAGGCTAGTATTTGTGATTATAGCATCTTTGTTTATATACAATATATGTTTTTTCTAATCTTTTGTCATTTTTTTATTTTTATTTATTTATTTTTTTTTTTTACTTTTGTGAAAACTGCCGACGTGGATAGAAGTCACGAATACTTTAACAGAAGTCATAAAAATTCACATTAAAACGTTGACTTCTCATTCAAAAAAAAAAAAAAAAACTTTTTTTTCTGACTTCGCGTTTCTCTTTTTATTTACAAAAATAGCATATTATAAATAAAACAATAGCAACAAAATAAAAAAATAAATTAGATTATTTCTAGGTTATTTCTTTTTAACCAAAGAAATTTCTCATCTTTTTATCTAAAATATTCCATGCTAATTTTTTACCATCAAATTGATTAGTTATCACTACATCAGTTGTACAGAAAAGTTTTATAAAGTTCAAAACAACAAATAAAGAATTAGCTAATCTACTTAATGGTTCAATGTTTTTAATCTTGGTTTCATCTTGGTTATCACCATTTTGCAAGTATTCGTTCAATGCTTTCAAACTTTCAATATTCTTATGATTTCCCATACAATTATTCTCTAAAATCAATTCTTCAAATATTCTTGTATATTTATCACCACTAATAAAAGTGCTGTCTTTTTCATTTTCAGCAACAATATCTCTTACAATTTTATTTAACAAAAAGTATACATTACTTGTTTTGATACCACCACTTGTGAAAAGAGAATATAAAAATTCATTCAAAATATAATCCAACTGTGTTCTCTTATCGTCCATTTCTATCAAAGTTTCACCTCCACATTTTAATGTGATTGTAGTTTTCAATGATTTAGGGAAAATGTATCCTTCATTTGCATAATTCTTCAATAATTCATTAATCTTTGCAGATCCTTGTTTGGAATAAATAAAACTTTCACCATTAGTAAATTTGATAGAATCAATTTCACCAAAAAATAGTTCAAAGTCTTCAGCAGATTGTAAACTTTGGAAATCTATAGGAGTGAAATCATTCAATATAGATAATTGACCATTAGGTAAATTAATAAAATTCAAAAAATCTAAATCTTCAGACAATTTTGGAATACTACCTTCAATAACTGTTGAATCATTATCTCTAACAGGAATTATAATACATTTGCTAGTTAAACCTTCTCTCTTATTTTTATTATTCCACATGGAAATGTCTACAAGAGCTTCATTTTTGATATCACCATTTATAAAAATGACAATACTTTGGTTTGTAAGTTTCAAATAATTTAACATGTTTTTGAAAAATTCTGCACTTCTTATAGTGATTCCATCTATTACTAAAGTTTTGATACCCCCATTCAAAGACATTACTTTCAAATTTTTTCTAGAAGTTGTGTCTAAAAAATTCATACTGGATAAGTATCTATTATTATCAGATTTGATACCATTAAGTAATTTCCAACCATCATGAATATCAATTTGATCATCAATACTTTCACTTCTGACTATTCTTACTTGATCTTGTGAAGTTATTCTGTAATTCAAGATCTTTAATATAGATTCCAAAACAGTTTTATGTTGTTTAAAATTACTGTCTATTAATGATTGAATTTCTTGTTTTGTTATATCATTAGTAGTTAAAAGTCTAAGTTTTGTCTCCATTTTTTTTATCAATGAAATAAATTCTTCTAATTGCTGTCTCTTGGAAAAGTTGTCTGAATTGTCATATAGTTGAATCAAACTTATACACATTTTAAAAACTATTCCAACATCAATATCGTAATTGACTTGCTTGATGTAAGTCAGTAATGTTCTTAATGCTATCATATTCACATTATTTCTATTATCTTCTTTTAAAGATAAAATCTCTTTTTCTTCAACCTGCAATGTATATCTTTCAAGCCAATTTATGAATTGTTTATTACTTTTTATCACACTTATAGGTTTTTTGGTAGATTGATTGTTTTCTAATAAAATACTTGGTAGTTTACCATTTTCACCCTTTGACACTATATGATCATAAATAAAGTTTAGATTATATAAAAGCTTATTGCTTTTATTATGGTTTATATCTCTTATAGGTGTATATAGTTTCTTTAAATATCTCTTATTGATTAAAGAAGATTGTGTTATAAAAGATTTATGTACATGTAATTTTCCCAGAGAAGAAAAAGAAGACATTTTGTTTTTTTAGTATAAAAAACTAAATCAATAAATAAATAATTTTTTTAAAAAAAAAGTATAAGTGAAAAGTTTTCAATGGTTTTCATAATAACTTTTATTAGATATAATGAGATGTGATTTACAATCAAAATATAGTTAAATGTTCTTTTTATTTTGTTTGATTTTTTTTCATTAAGCAAAACTTTTTCTATTCTTTTTTGTTTTTTTTTTATTTTTACCTGTCAAAATATATTTAAAGTTTTCTTTAGTTAACTCCGTATAGTAATTAAAATTTCAATTTTTTCTTTTTTTCTTTTTTTTAAAAACAAAAAGCTCATCTATAATTTTTTTTGGTAATCATTTTAAATATAATAATATTAAATCTTTTACAATACACTATACCAAAAAAAAACATCCTACATAAATCTTTTCTAAATCATTATTTGATTATGTCTTCTACACAAGATATTATTAATAGGCTAAAAAAGAGAGCTCAAGTTGTTAAAAATGAAGAAGACACAAAACAGAGTAAAAGTTCCATTAAAGAACTTCCCAAATCTAAAGATGGTTTAACAATTTATCCCTCTTTCAATAAGATGAATTTAAATAAAGAACTTTTAAAAGGAATTTATTCCATAGGTTATGAGAAACCATCATTAGTCCAATCTAAAGCTATTGTTCCTATTATTTCAGGTAAAGATATTATCATTCAACAACAATCAGGTACAGGTAAAACAGCAACTTTTACAATTGCAATGTTACAAGTTTTATATGGTCTTTCAACAGCAAACATTAAAAAAAAGACAGATGGTTTACAAGCATTAGTCATATCTCCCACTAGAGAATTAGCCATTCAAATTAACGGTGTTATTGAAAATTTAGGTACATATTTGAAAGTTGATAGTTTTTGTCTTACTGGTTTGGCAAATAATACTGGCAATGATAAAGTTAATAATGACAAGAAAATTAAATTGGATTTGAAAAAATTGGGAAATGCAGATATTGTATCAGGAACTCCAGGTAAGATTGTAGATTGCCTTAAAAGAAACCAAATTAGTTTGGATAATTTAAAGATGATCATTTTGGATGAGGCAGATGAATTGTTGGATGAACATTTAGGTTTCAAAAAACAAATTTATGAAATTTTTAGCAAAATTAATTTAAAGACTCAAGTTGTCATTCTTTCAGCAACAATGTCATCAAACATTTTAGAAGTATCTAAAAAAATCATGAACTGGGATAATCATATTAAAATTTTGACAAAGAAAAAAGAAATATCTTTAGATGTTATTAAACAATATAAAGTTGAATTGAAAGAAAATTGGAAATTTAACACTTTATTAGACATTTTAAACACTGTCTCATATCAACAAGCAGTAATCTTTGTGAATAATGTGAAAAAATGTGATTCTCTTTCTAAATTTTTAAATAAACAAAAATTCTCTATAGTTTCAATTCATTCTAAATTATCTCAATTAGAGAGATTAGAGCAAATGAATAAATTTAGAAATGGTACCTATAAAATATTAGTGACTACAGACATTTGGGCAAGAGGTATTGATGTTCAACAAATTAATTTGGTAATAAATTATGATCTACCTACTATTATAGAAAATTATATTCATAGAATTGGAAGATCAGGTAGATTTGGTAGACTAGGTAAAGCTATAAATTTTGTAACAGATGAAGATGAAAAACAATTGTCAAAGATTGAAAAATATTATAAGATAGAGATACCAGATATGCCAAATGATATTTAAATAAAGTTATTTTGTTTTTATTGTTTAGCCGCACATATATATATATATAATCATGTGATTCTTTCTACTTTTTTCCGAAATTAAAAAAAAAAAAAAATTTTTACTTGTTTTATGTTTTCATTTACTCATGATATTTTATAGAAAAAAAAAAAAAATTTTTTTTCAACATCATCAATTGTTCTATAATTATTTATTAATTTATTTTCAGTCATTGTTGTAAATACAACTTTTTAAACAAACAAAAAAACATAAAAATAAAAACCCATTGTAATTACACTACATACTTATACATATATATATATATATACAAATAAAGTACTGCAATGTTAGATATTAACTTGTTTTTAGAAGAAAAGGGTGGTAACCCAGAATTAATCAGAGAATCTCAAAGAGCTAGATTTGCTCCTGTTGAAATTGTTGATGAAATCATTGCTGACTACAAAGAATGGACAAAGATCAAATTTCAATTGGATGAAGCTAACAAGGAAATTAACAAGTTACAAAAACAAATTGGATTATCTTACAAGAACAAGACTGATTGTACTGATTTATTAAAGCAAAAAGATGAATTAACCGCTAACAAGAAAGCTATCATTGATAAGGAACAAGCTGCCGATATTGCTTTGAAAAACAAGATTAATTTGGTTGGTAACATCGTTCACAAGACTGTTGTTGTTTCTAATGATGAAGAAAAAGATAACGATTTGGTCAAGACTTGGATTCCAGAAACTTTACCTCAAGACAAGGAATTAGATGCTGTTGCTTCTGCTACTGGTGCTCCAGCCAAGTTATCTCACCACGAAATTTTATTAAGATTGGATGGTTATGATCCAGAAAGAGGTGTCAAGATCTCTGGTCACAGAGGTTACTTTTTAAGAACTTACGGTGTTTTTTTAAACCAAGCTTTGATCAACTATGGTTTATCTTTCTTATTTGGTAAAGGTTACATTCCATTACAAGCTCCAGTTATGATGAACAAGGACCAAATGGCCAAGACTGCTCAATTGTCTCAATTTGATGAAGAATTATATAAAGTTATGGATGGTGATGATGAAAAATATTTAATTGCCACTTCTGAACAACCAATCTCCGCCTATCATGCTGGTGAATGGTTTGAAAAGCCAAATGAACAATTACCAATCAGATACGCTGGTTACTCTTCTTGTTTCAGAAGAGAAGCTGGTTCTCACGGTAAAGATGCTTGGGGTATTTTCAGAGTCCATCAATTCGAAAAAATTGAACAATTCGTTATCACTGATCCAGAATCTTCTTGGGATGAATTTGAAAAAATGATCAGCAACTCTGAAGAATTCTACCAATCTTTAGGTTTACCATACAGAGTCGTTGGTATTGTCTCTGGTGAATTAAACAATGCTGCTGCCAAGAAGTACGATTTAGAAGCATGGTTCCCATACCAAAAGGAATACAAGGAATTAGTTTCCTGTTCTAACTGTACTGATTACCAATCTAGAAACTTAGAAATCAGATCTGGTATTAAGAAGAAAGACGACAATGAAAAGAAGTACGTCCACTGTTTGAACTCTACTTTATCTGCTACTGAAAGAGCTTTATGTTGTATTTTAGAAAACTACCAAACTGAAGAAGGTTTGAAGGTTCCAGAAGTCTTAAGAAAATACATTCCAGGTGAACCAGAATTCATTCCATTTGTTAAAGAATTACCAAAAAACAGTACTTCTAACAAGAAGAAATAAATCTGATTTATTTAAAAAAAATTAAATAAAACTTTGTTATATATTTATATATCCTTTTAATATATAGATTTATTGAGAAAGAAAAATCATAATAATGTTAAAACTATAAAATTTTATTGTAATCACGATGCAAGTGGTTCTTCATTGTATATGCTAAATCCAATTTTATCTTGTGTTGCTCTAACACTTTTTAAAAACTCTTCATCTTCATGCATTTTAGGATAAAACTCTTTTGAATAAAATTTTCTTAATTGAGAAGCTCTCACTTGAGATAATTTTGGCTCCATTCTTGAACGTAAATCTTCTTTATCTTCAAATTTGCTTAAAAAAGTGTCAAACTTTTCAGATGATTCAATTTCTGATGTTTCTCTTTCAATAGGTTCATTTTTATTGTGTTTCCTCTTTAAAATTGATTTTATCTTGGCAGTTTCATTTTTTGCATCATTCGTTTCTGGTTCTTTTAAAGTTTTAGTCTCTGTAGTAGTTTTCATAAAGAATCCATTTGGAGAAACAGTTTTAAAAGCTGGCATAAACAATTCGGGTGATCCCATTGACTCAATATCTGCTAAACATCCGTCGAATTCCAATTCTGCTGTCAGTTGGTTTCTATATTGAACATTTACATTGTTTTTATCACCACTTGAAATGTTTTCATCATTTTCAAACAGTTTCTTGATTTCTTTAAAACTCCAAGCTGTTTCATTATTTTGAATGCATAGTTGATCATTTAATCTTTCAAAATTTTCTTGTGCAATAGATTTACCAAAATTTGTCATCTTTGACAAATCAACAAGCATCAAGTCTGACTCTGTTGTAATTGAAGAAGGTGGAGTATTGTAAGGATTGTTGCTGCTATCTGGCTCAAACTTTTGGTTTTCATCTTTGGAAGAGTATCCACTCTTTTTAAAAGTGCTATCATTTTTTGATAATTCTATTAAAGATAATTTACTATTAGCTTTACTTTCTTCAGCTTGATCATAATAAAAAACTTCAGAAACTAAATTAAACTTTAATTTGGAGGTGTCACTGTTGGTCTTAAATCCAACTGATCTGATTGAGTTTTTTATTGTTTGAATATCAGTATCATCATCTCTACAACTATAAAATTGGCTTGATTCATCAACATTATTATCAAAGTACTGTTTTGCATCCTCATCATTATTGTTTTCATCACCTGCTGATTCATTGAAAAAAGATGGATTTCTAAAATCAGAAGAATCAAATATTAGCTTTGAATTAGACAAATTCTTATCTTGCTGTGCTTTATCTCCTTTAGCTTGATCAATAATATCCAATTGAGAAAAATTACCTTTCATATGACCTTTAATATAGTCATTCAAAGTCAACCATTGTTTTTCTCTAAAAGTTGGGACTACAAGGCATTTAACGTTTTTATTGTCATCATTAACTTCTTCTACCAAGCTGTCCTTTAAAGTTTCTCCTGATCCAATTTCTTTTATTTTGTTTTCTTGATCATTAATTTTTATTAGTGACTCGTTTTTTTTTAGTTCTAGCTCTAGTTTTTTGTCTTTTTCATCATTATCTACATCTTCTATTTTAACAGCTTGATTACTTTCTTTTTTTTTTCTTCTTCCTTTTGTTCTTCTTCTTGGACACATAATGGAGAAACCAAGTTAGCGTAATTAAT
This sequence comes from Hanseniaspora valbyensis NRRL Y-1626, assembly GCA_001664025.1. NCBI lineage: Eukaryota > Fungi > Ascomycota > Saccharomycetes > Saccharomycodales > Saccharomycodaceae > Hanseniaspora > Hanseniaspora valbyensis. The sequence goes on from LXPE01000008.1 coordinate 89,385, forward strand.
TTCACTGTTGCTTAAAATACGTAAATTTTCATCATCTTCATTACCATCATCCTCATAGTCATCATTAAACTCCAAGTTTTGAAGCGTTTTTATCATTGGTGGCTCTTTGTCAACTAAAGGAGAAAATGGTGTCATTTTTAGTAAAGGATGTTCACCAACCAAATCTAAGTTGTTTTTCTTTTTGTAGAAAGAATTCGTTCTTTTGAAAAAATTAGTATCCTCATAGTTTTTAAAAATCTTATATTCATCTAAATCATGACTATAATTATTTTTTGCATTTGAAAAATATGAATTATCTAAATCATTGTTATTATTGTTTAAATCGCATAACTCTTTCTTGTAAAATGATATATTTGAATTAACAGATGAAGATTTAAACTGATTATAGCATTCCAAATTTTTATCAATAGAAACATTAACTCCATTTGGATTTAAGTTTATTTTGTCTTTATCCACCTGATTTGGTTTATTTGTAAACATTTTCAATCTATCTCTTAAAGAAATTTTAAAACTACCATCTTTGTTCAAACCATGGTTATTTTTTTTGCTATTATTCTTAAATAAATTTTTAGAAAGAGAATCTTGTTTATTAGTGATTTCTTGAAATACTTGTTTTTTATCTAATTGTTCATTATTTTCTCTTTTAGAATCATCATTTACCAAATTTTTTTTTTTTTGTTATTATTTGGTTGGTCATATGTTATATCGTCAAGAAAACTATCTTCCAGCTGTTTATTGTGCCATTTGAAAAAATTTCTAAAAGTATCTCTTTTTCGTTTTGTATTCAATGTCTTTGTAAAGCGAATTGAGGATATTTTTTTAGTATTTCTGTCTGTTGAGCTGTCGTTTGTATTACAACTACCATTATTAAACTCCATTTCTTGATCTATAAAATTTTGTTATTATCAGATTCAAAAAGAAAAGAAATAAAATGTCTTGGTTCAAATAACAACAAAATATAAATAGTATTTTTTTGTTTTTATTCTTAAAAAAGATTTTCTAATTGAAAAAAAATATATATATATATTACTTATTTTTCTAGTGTTATTGCATATTATATATAAATAGCTATTTTATAAACACTATTTGTTTTAATTGAATTTTTTTTGTGAATACCATAAATACATTTTATTTATTTAGTTCTTTTTTTTTTTTAATAAGTATTGATTAAACACGTTTGTGCAAACATCTCTAAGCTATTAATATTCTTTTTTTTTTTATATTTTACAAAAATATAAATTTTAAAAAAAAAATAATAAATACACACATTTATCTTGCATAAACTATAACATTAATTAAATCAACCATTTATTTACTTATTTTAATTTATTGTGGAACTTTTAACAAAATCTTACCTGTAGTCTTTCTAGCTTCCATTAATTCAGTTGCTTCTCTGTAATCCTTCATATCAAAAATTTTGAAAATATTAATTTTTACTAAGTCATCAGAAATCAATTTTAATAACTTTTCAGAGTAGTATTCAAATTCTTCCGGAGTTGTGATGTAACCAAATAATTGTGGTCTAAGAATTTTAACATTTTTAGGAGACAATCTGTTAATAACTAATGGATCAACTGGACCAGTAGCATTACCATATGAAACTATTGTACCTTTTCTCTTAACAGCTTCTAAAGATTTTTCAAATGTATCCTTACCAATAGAATCAAATACAGCTTCAACACCTTCACCATTTGGAGTGAAAAATTTGATCTTGTTGACAAAATCTGGATCATCAAATAAAACAGTATATTTAGCACCATTTTCAACTGCTAATTTCAGTTTTTCTTCTGTAGAAGCAACAGCAATAACATTAGCCCCTAATAATTTTAAAACTTGGTTAAAAATTAAACCAACACCACCAGCAGCAGCATAACTCAAAATATAATCACCTTTTTTAACTTTATAAGCCTCTTCAACAAAAGTCAAAACAGTTAAACCTTGTAGAAATCCAGCAGTATATTTTTGTAATTTTTCATCTGAAACATTGGTGCCGACATTTACAATCTTATCAGAAATAGTGTCTAGTTTGACATATTGGCTAAAAGATCCTGGTTTAAAAAATAAAGCAGTATCTTTCAAATTAAATTTAGTGACGTCTGCACCTTTAGCAATAATCTGACCTGAGGCTTCTCTACCTAAAGTGTATGGTAGTGGAACTGGATAAATACCTTTTCTGAAATAAGTTTCAATCAAATTGACACCAGTGTATTTGATTTGAACAATAAATTCATTAGGTTTTAATTCCTCCAAAGATGGAGTAGCAATGTCACTATACTCTAAAACTTCTGGTCCACCTGTTTTATTAATAGTAATTGCCTTTTGAGTTTTTGGATAAGTGAAATCTTTCAATAGAGTGTATGTTGAACTCATTCTAATAGTGTTTGATAGATTGTATGTTTTTGTATTTGGTATCAAAAATTTAGAATTTCTTGACAGTAATTTCAACATTTGTTAGTGTTGAAATATTTAATTTACTAATTTCAAAAAATTGAAAACAATAGTGTTGCTGCTTATCTATATATGTGTGTATTTGTGTTTTATAAATATCCCTTAAAGAAGTCATATATTACTACAACAATGTTTAGAATTTTTTTTATTTTTTTTATTTTTTTTTGATTTTTGTTAATAAATTAGCTAATTTTATTTCCCTATATAAATTCAAAAAAAAATATATATGTTAAACCCATTTTTGTTTTTTTTTTGTTACATGTAGATTTTTTTACAATCTTCTTAATTGGGAAATTTTAAAAATATTTTTTTTGGCAAAAAAAAACTTTGTTCTGTTTAAATAAATTTTTAGAGCGAAATATTTTTTTTAGTCGGTCTATTTTGAAAACAATTTGCAAAGTATAATCTGTTTTTTTTATAAAAAAAAAAATAGTAATTGTATTTTGTTTGGAAAAGTAAAAAAAAAAAAGTAGCACCAAAAGAATAACAAAAAAAATATAGAATTTTTCAACTATACTGTGCCTAGTAAATCCTTTTGCCTAGTAAAAAAACTAAAAAAATTTAAAATATTAACATTAATTGTGTAAAAAAAGAAGAATTAAATTGTTTAAAACACCAAGCAATAGTTGAATTAAGGATGTCTACTGAATTAAACGTTCAAGCCGAAAAAGCTTTCCAAAAAGTATGTTTAAAATAGATACAATATCATTAAAGTGGAAGTTGAAATTTATAATAAGGAATAGGATTATTTGATTTATTTGTTAAACAAAATGATCTAATAGATTATAATATGTGGTTAAAATAGAGTTTAATATTTTTATACTTTAACGATATATGGAATGATGGATGCAAAAAAGCGAGTTTTAAAATGGAAATAAACTTAGTCAATCTGGAAAAGAGAATATGTTTAGAGTAATATATACACAGATGAGAAGATAATATCAAGAAATAAATAATATAAATTGAATGACAGGATATTATTATCATATGAAAGAAAATGAAGACAAGTATAATTACAAAAGAACAGATTTTAATATAAAAATTTGAACATATCTCTAGTTTATGAGATATAACGAGAATGTATTAAATTACAAAAAAAAAACATTTTAAACTAAAGAAAGAAACAGAAAAAAAATACCATAATGAATTAATAATATTAAAAAAGATTCTGAGTTTACAAATAATGAGAGATCCATAAATTTCACTTTTTTTTAATTAAAAAAATCAAACTAAAGGAGCAATAAAAAAAATTTTTTTTACTAACAATTTTTTATTTATTTTTATTATTATACAAAAATCTATATTATTTTAAAAACAGCAACCTCACATCTTCACTAACCCAAAGGCTAAGGCCAACAGAAAGACCAAAAGATGGTATAAGAACGTTGGTTTAGGTTTCAAGACCCCAAAGGAAGCCATTGAAGGTTCTTACATTGATAAGAAGTGTCCATTCGTTGGTGATGTTTCCATCAGAGGTAAGATCTTAACCGGTACCGTCATCTCCACCAAGATGCACAGAACCATTGTTATCAGAAGAGAATACTTACACTATGTTACCAAATATAACAGATACGAAAAGAGACACAAAAACGTTTCTGCTCACATTTCTCCTGCTTTCAGAGTCCAAGTTGGTGACATCGTTACTGTCGGTCAATGTAGACCAATCTCCAAGACTGTTAGATTCAACGTCTTGAAAGTTGCTGCTGCCACTGGTAAGGCCAACAAGAAATTCGCCAAGTTCTAAATTTAAAAAAAAAGAAATGTTATTCAAAGGAATCCCCTTTTTTTTATAAACAATAATATTTAAATTAAATAAATGAAATTAAAACTTTAGTGGATTTGAATTTTATCCCAAAAAATATATAACAATATATGTAGATTGAAAATTTTAAACTAAATAGAAATATATTTTTTAAGAAACCAGAAACCGCCAATTTATTAAAAAATAATAATAATAATAGTAATAATAAAGATATAAATTAATAATATTTACTATCTTTGTTTTTCTTTAAAAAATATATATATAAGCCAATTAGGTTTATAAAAGTTTAGAGAATGGTATATATATATATGTGTGTGTTTGGATTATACAATTGTTAATGTTATTTCATTTGTAAGATTTTGTTTAAGCTACCTTTTTGGTTTGGTGTCTTCATTATTGTTTTCTTTTGTTTCTTGAACTTTTTCGTCTTTCTTTTCCTCTTTTTTTTCATTTTCTTTTTTATCCTCTTTATCGTGTTTATTTTTTTCATCTATTTCTTCTTCTTCTTTTTGATTTGACTCTGGCTCACTTGTAGCTGCTTCTTGAACTATTTTTGAAGCATTATTTTTTTTATCCATCAAATCATTTTTGTTTTTTGGTTTTTCTAATGATATGTCTGTTTTCACATCAGTCAAAGTCACTAGCCTTTCAACCACTGTTTTTAATAAAGTTGAGTCTTCAGCAGGATTCAATCTTTGTTTCAAAGAATCATAAATATATCTCAATAATAATGGATCACATCTATAAGTTAGGAACAAATCATTTGCCAACTCTTCACCTGTCTCCTTTCTCCAAATTTTGTAAACATAAAACCAATCAATTTCATCTTCATAAACTTGACCATTGTTAAAGTCTTTAGAAACTTGATCCATAACTTTCAAAAATAGAGAAAAGAGATTATGTTCAGTCCATTCTTTGCTAGATCTTAAAGCTTCAGATCTACTTTTAATGACATTCTTCCATTTGTAACGAATTTGAATTCTTGATCTACCATTGCCTAAAAGATCAGACAAGAAAGTCCAATTTATAACATGTTTCAAATCCATCAAAAACTTATTTTCATTAATTCTTTCACTTAATGCTTTAAAGGTATCTGTAGAAATTTCATCACCAATCAATTTTTCTCTTAAAGAATTAAATAAAGTTACAAGTTCTTTAGGATATATTTGTTGTTTATTAAAATTTATAGAATCTAAGATTAAATTTTCCATGATACGATCTTTTTTAATATCGTTATTGAAAGAAGAAGTTTCTAAAACTTTGTTTTTATCCTTCAATTCTTTATCAAAATATGACACTTGTTTTAGTAATTTATACCATAACTTGATGGAAGAATCTTCTTCACCTGACAAAGCTAAATAAACTTTAAATGATTTAAGAATCAAAACATCTATTAACTCAGATAACTGTTGTTCTTCTTCATGATCCCATTTGTTTTTAGGCTTTGAAGTTTTATTTTCATTATTTTTAAGATAGTTTCTAAATCTATCTCTGCAATCCTCAGGCATTCTTCCCAATCTTTGACCAATTTCAGACCATTGATTGCATAATTCAGTGCACAAATTTTTCAAATGCAAATCTTCATCAGCTGCCCATTTACCTCTGTCTTTAAAATTATTGTATCTTCTCTTTACATGTTTGTATAAAGAAGATCTAGTTCTCTTTGGGAATTCTTCCATTAAAGCTTTCCAAAATAAAGTTTTAGCCTTTTGTTGTTTATTGTCATTTTTCCAAATCAATTCTTTAAAATCATGTACAGTTAAATTATGAATTTTACAATGTCTTTCAACAACATTATCAATAATTTTGTCTTCTTCTAAAACAAATGGAGTTGATCTGTTGTGTGCTTGTAATACATTACTTTTGGCAGCTTTAATTTTCTTTATAGGTTTTTCTTCTTGTTGCGTGTTATTAGAAGCATTAGTCTTTCTTTTCTTGGTAGTCTTTTTAACTTCACTTGTTTCACCTTCAACAATATCACCATTTTGTTTTCTTTTTTTAGTTGATTTTATTTCAACATTTTCAGAAATTATTTGTTCTTCAACAAATGCATTGTTATTAGTTGTATCATTTTCTTTATTAGCTGTATTGAAAGTTTCATTGGAATTAGAAGAGTCTTCATTTTCTTGTTTTTCTTGTTCAACAATTTTCGCGACTGCAGCAACAGCAGCATCAACTTCAGTAATAGTGTTCTTTTTAGAATCATTTGTTTCTTCTTGCTGTTGTTTTTGTTGTTTCTGCTGTTGTTCCTCTTCTTCATCCTCTTGAATCAAAAATTGATCTAATGGATATTCACTTGGAACAGAATTGTTTTTGTTTCCATTATTAGAAGATTTACTATTATTAGTATCAACATCTTCCTCTTCATCTTGCAAGTCTAAATATTGTTCATAATTGTTATTTTTGTTGCTGTTTGTGTCTTTTGAGTTAGAAGATGTTGTTAATTCTACATCTGTATTAGCAGAAACAATATCTGTTCTTGAATTATTCATTATGTTACAATTTTATTTAAGTATAAGAAAAAGTAATAATGAAAAAGAAAGGGTAAATATTTAATATGTATATTATATTATATTTAATGATTACTTTCTTTGGTTATATATATATATATATTTGCTATTAAATTATATATATATTTGTTTTTATTAATAGTTGAATTTGTATTGTTTTAATTTATTTATTATTTTTTTGTTTAGATCTTATACTTTAAACTTACCCTGACTAATAAATTTAGTTTATACGTTTTACCCTGTTTTTTTTTCCAACTTTTTCTTTTTTTTTTTGTAACGTCGAATTTTTTGGATGGTAAACTTTTTCGAAAAACAAATAAATAAATAAAAATTTTCTGGAAAGAAAAAAAAAACCAAAAAAAAAAAAATTGTCATATATCCGGGAGTTTGCATCACATGATCAATTTTGGTTTAATAACAATATATAGACACACATATATATACTTACAAAAACCAATAAGTGTTAATATGGTAATGTAAATGATATATTTGTGTTTAAATATATGTTTATAATACTTTCTGAATAAATAATGATAGTTTTGACAAAGAATATTGTTATGTTTTTGTTTTTTTATGTTTAAGAAAATAAAAGTTTGTTTACATTTGTCACATGTTATATGTCTAAATATAATTATTATTATTAAAGTATTTATTTTAATTAAATTAAATGTAAACATTTATATAAACATTGTAATCAATTTTTTTTAAAAAAAAAATAAAGATTATTTAAATAATTTAGTTTTATTAATTTTAAAAGATTTGTAAAAAAATTAATTAACAAATTTATATCTATATATATATTGCTATGTTTTTGTTTTCTTAAATTAAAAAGATACCTATGAACTGCTTTACAGTTAAAAATTCATTATCTTTTCCCATTCTTCTTTTTCTTCTTCTTGTTTTTATTTGAATTGTTGTGTGTTTTAGTGGCAATGTTGGTTTTTTCTTGAGGTTCTGGAGATGCATTTTTAGTATCTTGATCATCTTTTTCAACTTCACTCATTTCTTCACTTTCTGTCGCTGTATTATCTACTACATTTTCAGGTTCTTGAGATGACTCAATGATAGGTTCAACTGATTGCTCACCATCTGTTTGGATTTTATAATCTTCAAGTTTTGATTCTTTCAAATTTGGTTCAGTTTCTTGAATTGGTTCACAAACTTCAACAACTACATCAACTTTTTCAGTCTTATTATTTGAATTTTCTTGAGAACCTACTGTCTCTTTTTCAATTTTTTCATCTGGTAAAGTACCTTTTTCTTCTTCAACTTTTTCTTCTCCCATTACTACTACTACTTCTTTCAATTCTTCTTCAACTTTGTCTTCTGGAACTACAACTTTATCTTCTGGATATGCATCTTCTTTTTTCAAGTTTTCTTCCTTTTCAATTTTTTCTTCAAAAACTATATTTTTTTCATTTTTTGCATCTGGGACTTCATATTCTTTTCCCCCAATTTTCTCCTTTGGTTCTTTATCTTTCACTTCTAAATTTCCTTCTTTTTCAACTATTTCTTTCAACACTTTTTCTTCTTCCTTTGGCTTGTTTTCAAAAACAGTTTCATCTTTAATTTCAGCACCACTATTTGCATCAACTACATTCACTTTATCAACTTTTTTTTCACTTGTTGATGGGACGATCTTAATTGATGCTTCTTTATCTAAAGATCTTCTTGGCATTGAAACTTGTCTTGTAGAAGATTCACTAGGAGGTGGAATATTACATTTGTATATCAAACCAGCAGAATTTTCATAGTTTGTTAGCAAATGGTCATAAAGTTTACTGACACCTACTCTAGTTGTTCTATGTGATATAATGTTTGCAGTTTTGACAATTTTATGATTCTGTTTATCTCTATTATTGAAAAACTGCTGAATTAAAGGAATCAATTCTTTAAGACATTCTATAGCCTCTGCTAATACAGTATAGTTTTTTTCTTTATTTTTGAATATTATACTATTCACATTAATATTACCATTATTGTTTAAAGGTACTATACTGTTATTATTCGCAAGATATGTGTTTAAAATACTTGGATTTGATATCAGATTTGCTAAACTAAATTTATCAAAATCAGCTAAAATTGTAATTAACCCATTTTCTAAGTTTTGACAGTATTTTATTGGTAAATTATAAGTAACAATCATTATTTCTCTTACTATCTTAATAACTTCCACCAAAGTTTGACTGGCAACAAATGTTTTGTCATTAACAATAATAGATTTTTTATTAATATTGGCACTATTTGATTGACTTTCTGTTGAATTTTCATCATCAACTGGACTGATAATCCAGCTTGAAGGAATGATATCATTGGACAAAAAAATATCATTAACATATTTCTGAATTTTACCATCTACGATGACAGGAAGCCATTCTTCTTTTTGTTCTATAAACGTTTTCAATTTTTTGTTTAATCTTTCACTTAAAAGTTTTTGATATTCATCTGTATGAACAACAATAACATCATTCAAATTCAAAGTCAAAATTTCTCCAGTCAATTGTTCACATTGTCTACTGAAATTACACATATTTAATCTTAGCTTCAAAAAACTATCATAGTTTAATCTTGCATGTAAATCTGATCTACAGTTTATAATTTTGGACATTCTTAATTGAATAATTCTGATAGATTCATTGATTCCTGATCTTATATCCAATTTTAAAAATATATTTGCATCAAGTTTTGAACTATCTAAAGCATTGATTCCTAAATCCAATAGTAATTTTTGTTGTTCATAAAGTCTTTTGAAATATATTAAACTTTTAGAGAAAACAAATTCTACTAAGTTGCTGAAATCTATAGGTGTCATATTTCTGATCAATTGAGACATTTTTAATACAACTGTTTCATTTTCATTTGGTTTAGGTAGATTTTGCTTGACCAAATCTCTACATTTGTTTATAATCTTTTCACAATACATTTGGTAAGCATTAATCAAAGAATCATTTGATGATAAATTTTCAATATACTCTTTTAATAATAATTTAAAATAATTATCAAATTTCAAATCTGGCCAGTTACTTTCAGCATTCATTATCAATAAAATATTATGATCATTTGAAAAATTATTTTTACTATAATTTTCCAAATCATCTTCCAATAATTTTACAAATTGTAACAACAATTTACCACCAATCTCTAATTTCAAGTTTAATAAAATGTTTTTTTTATCTGCCAATAATTTAATATCTGTGAATAAATTATTTTTATTCAATTCAGTTTCAAGTAATCCAATCTTTGTCATATAATTTTTCAAACTATCAAATGGCAATAAAATAGTATCAGAATTAGTTTCAGATTCAAGATGATATTCATCGCATAATTTAGTAATTTTATTAATCATTGAATCAATTTCTAGTAAGTGTTTTTCTAATTTACAGACATTCTTAAGTCTCAATTCCATATTTATTAAAGCTTCATTCTTAACCATCTCAGTCTCTAAAAGGTTTTTATTAGCTTCAATTTTGGATTTGACTAATTCTTCAAATTTTAATAAATTTTGTTCTATATTTTGTAATTCATCAGCCATTCCTACAAATTTATCTTTATTTTCTAAAATGACTCCTTTAAATAAACCATCTATTTTCCTTAAAAACAATTTTAATTTTGTTAATAGTACTTTGTTATCTTTTCCTTCTTCTATCAAAGCATTAACCTGTTGCATATAATAATTTTGTTCCAAGTTAAAATCTGATTGTTGAAAAATTGCAGGAATATCATCATGATCATCTCCAACTTCACCATTATCCATAAAATCATTCTCTAAAGCATTCAATTCCATATATTCTTGAAAAATAGGAGTGATAACACTCAAATATCCTTTCAACTCCCTTCTCCAATTATCACCTTTCATAAAATCCATGTTTTCTCCATGTATCAATTTGACATTTGGAACTTCATATGTGGCAGGTCTTTGAAACCAATCTCTATTCTGAGTATTCATTATTGTTTCATAAACAGAGTTGGGATATGTAACTCCAGAATCATCAGAATCAAAGAAAGAAACACCATTATTAGTATTGATAATATTATTATTATTATTGATAGTATTAATGTTATTAAGATTGGTGGTGCTTTCTGAGGTATTAATTGGTGTATATTTGTCAACAGCTGACATACCATTCATGCTATTCTTGTTGCTTGAAACTGGACTTACCAGGTTTGATACTGTTGGATGAACACTTGGAGTGTGTGGATTAGGGGAATTTAAAACACTTCTGCTTGGTCTTTGATCTACACTTTTTCTGAATGAAATCATTTCATTTCCTGTTATATGTGGTGCTTGTAGTAACCCACTTCCTTCAATTGAAGGACTGTTCAAGTTCATTACAATATACGTCTATGACTGTAGTTATGTAATTCTAGGGTGTATAACTGTGATTGTAGTGGGTCTTTTTGTTTTTTTGTTTACGTGTTAGAGAAAATAGCCTATTTTTTTTTGCATGTGTTAATGTAATTGTATTTTTTTTTTGCATGTGTTAATGTGATTGTATTTTTTTTTTTTTTTTACTTGTTTCGTTGAAAATTTTAAAAAATATATATACCTTAACTCCGAGCTTTAATTAATTGGAGGGAAAAAAAACAAAAAAAAAAAATATTTAATTGATTTATTTTTAATTCAACATTATATAGATATATTTATATATGCATAATGATTATTCAGAATCAGAATCATTACCTTCATCAAAGAAAGAAAAAGATTTTTTTGGTGGTGGTCTTAAAGTATGATTGAATCTTCCAGTGTTTGCATTTTTACCTGCAATATCATTCATGCTTAAATTAGAAACATTTTTTAAGGAATCCGATCTAGACAAAACTTTTTTTAATGGAGCACCAAAATCACTATTTGTAACATTACTTGTTTCATCAGAAGAGATTGTATTATCCTTAATGCCTGAAATAAAAGAAAATGATTTACCTCCAATATTGCCACTGTGTTGAGATAAAGAAGGTGGTTTATTTAGAAAAGTAGAGCTTGAAGGATTCTTGGTACCGCCAATGAAAGAATTAAAAGATTTGTTTTGGTTAAAGGCTGGCATTGAAGAGCTTCTACTAGAAGATAAACTTAACCCTTCATCATCACTTTCCTCATCACTATTTTCTCCTTCATCATTATTTTGATTGAATTGGAATGTAGGTGTTGTTTTTTCTTTTGTTTTTCCATCAATGAAATTAGGTCTTCTCAAATGACTACTGGAAGGGTTTAAATTCAAATTGGCTGCAAAACCTCTTGCTAAACCAGATGTGGCACTACTTGTTCTACTTAATGATCCCTTTGTAGCTAAACCTGAAGAAATATCAAAATCATTACCAGTATTACTTTGTTTGATGATATCACTGGCTGGTGGGATAGTAGATTTGTTTTGAAGAATATCATGACTATTGATACTATTCTTTCTGTTTGGAGTTGTTGAAACTGGAGCAAATTGAGAAGGAACATCAACAACATTTACACCTGTATTACTGTTTAGAATGTAACTGTTTGTAAAGACGGTGTTGTAATCGTAATTATTGTACCCATAAGAATCAGAAGCATTGCCTCCTCTTTGGTTTGTTGGATCAAAATAATTTGTATTATCACTTTTTGGGTTTGTTGATGGTGATGGAAGATCTTCATTCTTGTAATTCAAACAAGTAGCAGGAATTCTTTTAATAGCTGCTGGATATTTTGGTTTTGATATTATATTAACAGGCTCAGAATACAATTTATTAATGACAGGTCTTGAGATTGTTCTTGCTGGAGGTGTACTTGACAGACCTTGTGGGAAATGTTTTGTTCTCATAGAGTCTATAAACAAACCACCACTTGAGGATGAATTACTGTTATTTCCTTTATTGTTGTGAGCAGATTTTCCAATTGCCATTATATCATCATCTTCATCTTCCTCACTTGAATCACTATCTGGTAAAGCAGGTCCTCTGTAATAACGAGTGTTTCCTAAAGCATAGTTTGGTTTATCATTTTTGGAAGTACTATTTTCAATAAATTGTGGTTTATCATCATCTAAATCATCAATATCCATATCATCACTGAAATGGTGATTATCTATATCAAAATCAGGGTTATGTTCATTTGCATTAATATTATCGTCATCGTCATCATCATCATCATAGTCACTTGAACTTTCATCTGAAGAACCTCCATTACCTGTACCTAAAGTAATACCACTTGGTAATACAATTTTAGATCTTTTTCTGATTCTCTTAGTATCTTCTTCATCTGAGGATCCTCTACCTGTTTTATTACTATCAATACCATTATTATTGAAACCAAAATTGTCCGGCATAATTGCAACACATTGTTCAACTCTATCATTGAATCTAATATGTTTTTTAGCTAATGGTTGTGAATATGTGTTGGCTGGAGTATTAGACGAGTATGGAGTGTGTTTGGAATAGGCACTATTACTAGAATGTTTATCATGAAGTTTATTTAAATCACCAGTTCTATTATCACTTGAAACTAATGGAGATGATGGTGATGATGATGATTTATCTGTTGAGAGAAGTCTTGCCATAACCTGTCTTCTATTATTCAAAGAATCATCTGATTTCTCAGGACTTTTTTTGATGTTTGTATCGCTCTTTTTGTTATATTGGGCATTGACTTTAGCTGCTAGAGCACTATAATCCTCATGTGGATACATGGTATTAGAGTCCTTATTTCCAGTACCACCAAATGGAACAGGTGATTGGGATCTTAAATCAGAAGTATCAACAAATCTATGAGATGGGAGTTTCCCACCATGTGTCTTTAAATAATTTTTTCTTATTTGGTCAAGTTTCCATTGAGCATTTCTTTCAATAACTTCTGTAACAGTTCTTTTTTTAAGAATAGGTTTTAAAGGAGTTTCGTTTTTATTTATTATTATTATTATTATTATTATTATTATTATTATTATTATTATTATTATTATCATTATCATTGTTATTATTATCATCATCATTTCCGTACTCATTTCCCAAGACATATTCAGGAGTATCGTTATTGTTTTGAGGAGTAGACTCACTCATTTGTTTTCCAGGAACAATAGGACCATAAAGCCATGTTATATCACTTTCTTTGCTCCAGTTGACAATCTCTGGAGAGACAGTTTTCAAATTGTTTCTAGCTTTTGCCCATGTTCTCCAACTAGCATTTTCCAATCTTGCAGCATTGACAACATCCATATCGATCTCCAGATCTTGTTGCTGATTGGTCAATTTTTTACTTTCCGAGTTACTATCATTCTCTAGATTGTGTATATTATTTTTTTGTTCATTGCTTGACAAATTATTATTCCCATTACCGCTGGTTGCAAAATTAGGGTCATTGGGAGTTCCACTTGGTGATATCATGGAACCAGATCTTGAGTAGGAATCATCATGGTGCGTTAGTCCAAGAGAATCATTTTTATTTTCTGTATGTTTCTTTTTCTTTTGTAAAATGATGTATTTCCAAGATTTAGAGATATCGGATTCATCCCAGTTGTGAGAAAAATAGTCAACATGGGTTGCAGGTTCTTGATATAAATCAACATCATCCCTAGGTTGAAAATGGACTTGTTCATGAGAGTAATTTGATTTCCCATTACTTGTGTTACTATAAGAGCTAGTGTTTGCTTGTTGTTGTTGTTGTTCTGGAGTTGATGATAAGGAAATATCTTGAGGAGAATAATTAACAGGCGGACTAGTATACTCATATTGATTATTATTATTGGTATTTGTAAGAAGATTGTTTACACTTGTAAAATTTGGAGGAGAAGTAACATTTTTAGTGTTTGAAGGAGGAGTCAGTGGTTGAGAACCATATTTAGATTCAGAGTTTTGGCTAGCTAAGTTGTTGGAAGATAAAGAAGATAATTGGTTTGTCTTTATACCGAATTTACCTACACTAGTAGTTCTTTTTATACCAAAAGTAGATTTCTTGAAGTCATGGTCACTATCAGCCATAACCGCCATTGATACAGAGGGACCTAAATCTTCATCATCCGGGTTAAAGGGAGATAATTTATTATTTTTATGATTATTGGTAGGCTCTTTATTATTATTATTAGAAGCAGAGGATAACGAGGAGGAAGTAAAACCTTTTCCTGAAACAAAACTCATATTGTTTATTTATTTTCTCTTTTTAGATATTATATTGTAATCTCAATTGGTTTATACTTTGTTGTTTTTATGAAGAAAGGGAGAATACCAAAAATAATATTATATAAAAAAAAAATATAAAAAAAAATAAAAATAAAATAAATAACAAAAAAAATTTTTTTTTTTTTAATAATAACAAAGTTTTGTACGGATGTTATTAAAGGTGGCAATAAATTTTGTATATTTCGTCCTTTTTTTTTAATTTTTTTTTTTTAAAAAAAAATAATAATAATAATATAATAAAAAAGGGAATCTTTATTAATGAAGAATAAAGTGAAAGGGTAGTTAATAGTTGGTTGTTAATTTTAATAATGGTTTATAGTTAAAAATATAGTTTTCTTTTATTATTTAAAAAAAAAAATAAAAAAATAAAGAAAAAAAATTATAGTTTTTTATCAAGTATATAAATTTAATGTTTTTTTTTTTTTTTATGTAAGTGTTAAGAGAGAGAGAAAGAGAGAGTGTGTGTGTGTGTGTATATATGAGAAAGTGCGTGTTTTTTTTGTTATTTATTATTTATTATTTTTTAAAAATATATATTTATAAAAAAAACTTCTCTCCCCCATCAATTTTTTTTTATACATATATATTTTTGATAGGTCTTTTACTTAAACAAAACAAAATATCATAACTTCTTCTTCTTTTTTTCAACCCTACAATAATATACTATATATATATTATATTTTTTATAGTATAAAAAAATTGTTTTTATAGTGTCGGATATTAAGAAACTCTTTTATTTTGGGGGAGAAGAAAAAATAAATAGAGAGAGAGAGAAAGGATATCACACTTTTAAAATATATTTATTTATTTTTTTTTGTAGTAAAAAAAAAAATAAATTTAAAATAAAATATTGATACATTTATTTTTTGAGGAATATCGGATTGTACTACCCCGATGGAAAATATATTAAGGGAACAAGAAGAAAAAATAACAATAAAAAAAACAAAACAAAAAAATTAAATACAACTTATACGAAAACACCCCCCTTTTTTTTTTAGAATGGGTAAGAGAGAGAGAGAGAGAGAGAGAGAAGATACCCTTTAATTTTAATATTATCCCATATTCTCTATTCTATAATGTGAATGTCGTTAATAATAATAGATTATTACATTACCATAGAACAAATTTTAAATAAAATAGTTTTGTAATGATTTTATTTTCAATCTTTAGTTATATTTTTTTTTTAAAATAATAATACATCTTTATAAATTAGAAGAAAAAAAAAGGTGAGGGAAGAGCTTATATATACATCTATCAAATATATATATAACTAGCACAATACTTCTGCAGTCTTTGCTATCTTATTATCTTGCTAAACATTTCTTTTTCTTTTTTTATTTTATCTCTCTTATTCTTTTTCGTCACTCGCAGTCTTGTTTTCTTCATTATCTTGTATAGATTGTTGCATATTCATTTTCCTATTAATCGTTCCATTACTTTCGTTCATATTACTAACAACAACATTATTATTATTATTACTATTATTATTATTACTATTATTATTATTACTATTATTATTATTATTATTATTATTATTATTATTATTATTATTATTATTACTATTTTTATTATTATTATTATTATTATTATTATTACTATTTTTATTATTACTATTTTTGTTTTCGTATGGGTAGCCATGAATCATATTGGTTGTATGAGCAAGAGTGTTGAAATTTATAGCTTGGTATGGAAGACCTAGTTGTGCTTGTAATGCCATATTTTGCTGAGCTACTGCAACAATCTGCTGTTGTTGCTGTCTTTGTTGTTGTAGAATCTGTTGTTGGATTTGGTTTTGTTGTTGTGCTTGAAGTATCATTAGTGTTTGAGCATCTCTTGAAAAATCATGCAATGTGGAGTTGCTATTATTATTATTATTATTACTACTATTGTTGTTTGTAGTTCTATTTTGGGGTGTGAGTTTTTCTTGAATGATGGTGTTATTGCTCATAAGTGCTAGTTGTTGACCTAAATTTTTTTGGTTTATATTTCGACTTGAATCTTGTTGTTCTCCAGAGGAATTGAATCCATCACTACTTTTCTTCAAATGTATCTTATAATGCTGTCTCATATTATCTCTTCTTCCAAATTTTTTCCCACATAATGGGACTGGACAAACATGGTTTTTGATCCCTGAATGCAGTCTTGAATGTCTTGCTAGATGTCCTGATGTTGAGAAGGAAAAAGGGATGGATGATTTCCCATGTTTATAATTCACAATATTTGGATCTCTTGGATCAAAATCTACAAAATGTACTTCTCCATCTGGTCCTTTTTTAATAACTCCTGCTTTCTCCGCACATATCTCACAAATGTATCTTTTTTTATATTTAAGACTTTTTTTCTTCCTTTCAACAACATTGCTTTTGTTTATATATGGTTTTGTTACTCCTGTAGTGTTATTAGAAGCAGTTAATTTTGTGAAATCATTTTCATTAATAACATTTGGATTAAGCATTGGTATTGTTGTTGTTGCTTGTTGTTGTTGTTGAAAATTTTGAAGAGTCTGTTGTTGAAATATCAATTGTTGTTGTGGAGGAATGAAAGTTCTCATCTGTTGCATCATATGTTGTTGAGCAGACATTTGTTGAAGCATATGTTGTTGGTGTTGCTGCTGCAATGATAAGGCAAGAATATTTCCGTTTTTATTATTAATATTATTACTATTGTTATTAAGTTCTTCAGATTTCTCAGTTTCTTTGTTATTTAATGGAGAAAATATTAATCCACCATTTGGTAATTGATTAATAGATTGAGGATTGTATAAAATGGGAACTTGTTGTTGGCTATTATTACTATTGTTACTGTTATTATTATTATTATTGTTGTTGGTGGAAGTTGGAATTTGTGGTATAGCATTGACTGGTTGTTGAGCAAAAGGATATTGGGGATGCATTTTAAAAGGTGGAATGAAAGCGGCTAATTGATTGTTCATATATGGATAAGCCGCTGCGGTATACGGTGGAATATGTTGTTGTTGTTGTTGGATTTGTTGTAATTTGGGTTGTTGTAAGACATTACTATTTTCTTCATATGGTTTAAATCTATTTGGAGATACAAATTCATTTTTTTCTGATATTATTGAAACTTTATCATCCTCTGATTTTTCAGAATTATTAAAAGTATTGAATTTTTGGTTAGAAGTAGTTTCTTGTTCTTGAACATCCTGATTGTTAAATTCAGGTTTTGTTAATAACTGTTTGATCCCAGGCAATTTGATATTCGCTTGTTGAGATGATTCATTTTTCGAATCATATTTAGATTTTGTGTTTTGTGAAGTTTTCTTTTTGGTTTCTTCCTCTTCTTCTTCATTTAAAAGATTATCAGAAGAGTTATCACTGTGAAAGGTATGTTCTATATTCAGTTTCATAGTCGTACTATTCATCTTATACAAATATAATATATATATGCATAAAAATTTTCTCTCTGTGTATGTGTTTGTTTTTTTTTGAGGAAAAAAAAAATATATATAAAAAAAAAAAAAAATGTAAAATAATTTATTTAATTTTTGATTTATTAAATTGAATGAGAAAGCCAGATGAATATTGTTTGAAGAATAAAATGTATAAATGTATTTTTTAAGAAAAAATATATATATATATATATGATCTTTTTTAAAAATATGATTTAAAGAATAATTATTTTTTCTTTTTATATTTTCTCTTCTTATATATGTGTGTGTGTGCTTTTAAATAAATAATAGGTATTATCTAATTTGCTTTGGTTGTATATATTTAAGCAATTAATAAATATTTTTTTTTTCTCTCTGTCTTTTTTAACTTTTTTATTCATTTATTTTTTTAAAGCAATTATTAAATACATATTAAGAGAGAGAGAAAAAAAAAAATTTCTTTATGAAAAAAAAAAAATTTAAAAAAAAAAAAAAAAAAAATTGATTCTAATTAAATTAAAGGGAATGCTATTCGAGTATTTTTTATAACATATAAATATATGAAACAAAATTTAAATCTACTATTTCTTTTAAACAAAAAACTTTAAATAAAGTATTAAGAAAGGGAAAATAAAAATCTACCAAGAAGGTGAAAAGAGAAGAAAAGAAGTTTAAAGGGGGGAGGGAGGGAAGGGAATGAGAGCGGGAAGAAAAAAGAAAAAAGAAAAAAAGAAAAATTTTCTTTTTTCTTTTTTACTGTCCCCCCCCCTCTGTGATTGATTTATATTATTAAAATGTTTTTTTTTTTTTTTTTGCATTGTTTTCAAATCAACAAATCAATCAGTTTATTACATTTAAATACAACAATAGATATATAAAAAAATATTATTGAAAATATATATATAATAAAGGTTAATAAGTTTTATATTTAAAATATTAAATATTATTTAAAAATTAAAAAAATTAGTCTCCCATTGGATAATAATAACTCTCACATACATATATTTTTATATATATTTTCCGTGTAATATTCGAAAAACCGATATTTATATTCTATTTTATATGTTGCATTGATTTGAAAGTTAAAATGTTTGTTTCAAAAACGGAAAAAACCCCTCATTTTTTAAAATAAAAAAATATTTAATATATATATAAAAAATATAAACAACTAACAAAAAAGAAGGTAGAAAAGTGTAAAGAGATATTGAGATTGAGTGTATGTATATACCGTGTTAGGAAAAAGAAAAAAATAAATAAAAGCAAACCCTTAGTTAATTTTTAAAAAAATATAAAAGAGAGAAAAAGGTTATTACGTTTGAGATTTGATTAAAATATATGGAGAAAGAAGAAAAAAAATGTTTTTTTTTATGTATTTAGGAGTTTTTTTTTTTTTACATTGTATATTGATCTGCTAAGTTTTTACTCAAAAAGGAAATTTAAAAGACAAAAAAAAATGAGTTTTTTTTTTCTTTTTCTTTTTTTTTATTTGTAAATATATCTAAATTAACAACTGAATAATAAATATATTTATATTTATGAAACAATTCTTTATACACTGTTATATATAGTAAGTGTTGTTGTTTCTATCTTGTTTTAAAAAATATATATCTTAAATTCAGCTATAATATATACTATTTGTTACATATATATATATATATTTATTTATTCTTTCAGTTTAATTTGTTTTATATAATTTATATTCGTCTTTATTACCTTTGCAGTAGATTGTTATTAATTTTTTTTTTCACATGTTTTTTTATTTTTTTACTGGTAAAAAAAAATAATATATACAATTCCACAAAATGGTTTTGTTGTAAAAGCAGAAAAAAAAAAATAAAAAAAATCAAAGCTTAAAAAGAAAATATGTATTCATATATGTTTCATAATTTTAATTTGTTTCATAATTTTAATTTGTTTCATAAATTTGATAGAACTTGTTTGTGTAAAAGAAATATACATTGTATACAATATATGAATGTAGATAAAATATTAATGATGTTCAATAATGATATATTTATAACATTTTCCGATGTTTTTTTTTTCCTCTATAGTAAATTTATATATATAATTTCATAATTCTTATTTATTTATCATTTTTAAGTATACTATTTATGAATATCTAAACGAATATTATTTTAAATAATAATATAAGCAACAAAAAAAAAATATATATATATATTTATATATTTATATTTATATTTTAGACATTTTTTTTTTCTTCTTTTAATAAATATGACAAATTTAATCATTAAAACCAAAATTTGTAAATTATTTAATTAATAAATTAATAAAAAGTTCAACTGTTTTCATTTAAAAATAACAAATTAAATTAAATTAAATTAAAACTATTATTTAAAAAAATTTATTTTTAATTTTTAAATTTTTTCTTATACGACATTTTCGTTAAATATAATGATCCTATTCTAATCCCTCCGTTACCAAAACATATATTGAATAAAAACTTATTAGTAACTTACTAATGATTTTTTTATATTTTTTTTTTTTTTCTTTTTTTTTTTTCCAAACGAGCAAAAAAAATTCAAATCGTTTTTTTTTTTTTTCGTTTTTTTTTTTTTTTTGTTAAACTTTTGTTAAATATGTTTATCATTTTTGTCTTATATTAAAAATAATAAAAGATTATATATAAACACCGTATTAAGATCAATAAATATTTAAATTATTTTTTCTTTCTCTTTCTCCTCTTTATAATTTCTTATTATCATCATTAACTCTTTATTTAAAAATAATAATATAAAAAAAAACATTAAATATGTCTGAACCAAGCAATAATAGCAGCACAAACAAAATGACTTACACTGGTGTCCCAAAATCTAAAAACCAATCCATTAGAACCCAAATGGAGGCTCTTATCAGAAGAAAACAACTTGAAATTACTAAAGGTTTAGAATCTGTTGAAGATTGTCCAGACACTAAATTTTTCGCTGATGAATGGTCTAGAGGTGAAAACATGGGTGGTGGTAAATCTATGGTTATCTCCAATGGTAAAACTTTTGAAAAAGGTGGTGTCAACATCTCTGTTGTCTATGGTAATTTGTCTCCAGCTGCCATTGAGGCCATGAAACATGACCACAAAAACTTGGCTTCCAATGATGAAGGTTGTAAGTTCTTTGCTTGTGGTTTAAGTATGGTTATCCATCCAAAAAACCCTCACTGTCCAACAACCCATTTAAACTACAGATATTTTGAAACTTGGGATTCGGAAGGTAACCCTCAAGCTTGGTGGTTTGGTGGTGGTGCCGATTTGACTCCTTTCTACTTGTATGAAGAAGATGCCAAAAACTTCCATTTACAACACAAAAACGCCTTGGACAAACATGGTGAAGATTTATATCCAAAATATAAAAAATGGTGTGATGAATACTTCTTTATCAAACATAGAAATGAAATGAGAGGTATTGGTGGTATTTTCTTTGATGATAAGGATGACAAAGATCCTCAAGAAATCTTGAAATTGGTTGAAGATTGTTTCGATGCTTTCTTGCCTGCATATGTTCCAATCATTGCCAAGAGAAAAGACACTGAATATACTGAAGAAGAAAAGAAATGGCAATTGATCAGAAGAGGTAGATATGTTGAATTCAACTTGATTTATGACAGAGGTACCCAATTCGGTTTAAGAACTCCTGGTTCCAGAGTCGAAAGTATTTTAATGTCTTTGCCTGAATATGCTTCTTGGGTCTACTGTCATGAACCAGAAGAAGGTTCTAGAGAAGCTAAATTATTGCAAGCTACTAGAAAGCCAAGAGATTGGGCTTAAGAAAAGAAAAAAAAGAACAATAATAGTAATGATAATGATGATAATAACAACAATATAGGTACCATTAAGTAATAATAAATAACATTATGATTTTTTATTTTTTTTGTTTTTTTTTTATATATTTATTTTTTTTTAATTTTAAAGGAGTAAAAATAATATGAATATAAATATACTGTCTCATAAGTAATGAAAAAAATACAAAAATATGTATTATCAAAAAGTAATGAAATATGTAAATTTTGTAATGTTTTTTGTTTGTCAAAACCTATGTTTGCTTAAGCACTGATATATCTTGTCTATTTAAATATAATTATTTTATATATATGTATATAGTAATTCTTTCTCTCTCTCTCTCTCTCTCTCTCTCTCTC
>LXPE01000008.1:112107-138044 GCA_001664025.1 Hanseniaspora valbyensis NRRL Y-1626
TCTCTCTCTCTCTCTCTCTCTCTCTCTCTCTCTCTCTCTCTCTCTCTCTCTCTCTCTCTCTCTCTCTCTCTCTTCCTCTCTCTCTTTCCCCTTTGGAGATCTTAATTTTCTCTCCATCTGTGACCACAATTGACACATTTGAAGAACTGGGTAGACGGTTCATCTGCAGATCTGATTTGAAGAGTAAAGAAATATGCCTTTTCACCTTTACAATTATCATAATTTGGACATTGAACTGGTGTTTGATCAACATTATCCCATCCTCCACCTAGCACATCATCTATCTCTTTTCTTGGTAGTCTCTTTCTATCGTATATTTGTAAGTTTCCATCAATCTTGAAATCATATGGACATGCTCTACAAGCTAAATGAAAATTACCTGTCTCTTGGTTTTGCTCAACCAAAAGCATATTATTACAGTTTGGACAAAAAGTTAACATTGTATCGTTTGTTCTGTTGTATATGTACGTATTAAAAATCTGTAAAATTAAACACAGTTTTTTATTAAATAAATATATCTTTCTTGTTTAATTTTTGTCAATTTACATTTGATCAAACTTTTTTTAAAACGGTAAAAAAAAAAGAAATATATACAGATTTGTGTAAAAAATTAAAAAAAAAAAGAAACAAACAAACAAACAAAAAAATATAAAAAAAGAAATGGTGAAAAATTCATCTTAGTCACGTGTATAATCTGTTATTCCTTTCAAATAGCGATAATATTATTATTATTATTTTATTTTTTTTATTTTTATATTTTTTTTCACTGATCTGAAAAAAAAAATTAAAATTTTAAATATTTAAAAAAAAAAAAGAATTACTAATTTAATAAACCGAAACGATTAAATCTTTTACTACTGATAATAGTAGAATATATATAAATATGGGTCTTCATAATTCAGATATCACAGATAGAGATGTTGAAAATAATGACCTTATTACTTTAAAAGAAAAACAGAAATCGTCCATTACAGGTGAAGATTTGTCAACCTTTCAAATAAACAATGTAATTGAAAATGATCATAACAAATATGAAAATATTAACAATGAAGAAAGACAACATGCAACAAATAATTACATTCGTTTTGATAAAAATCTTTCTGCTGAGATAGTAGAAAAAAACTTTTTAAGTCAAAATATTGTTGAAAGAAAACATACATTTACCAAAGAAGAAATTAATTTTTTTATAGAAACTATTAATAGAGAAGTTGAAGATATAAAAGGTAATGAAAATGCCGCTACTCAAAAAGAGGATTTCTTACAAATGATTCAAAAAAAATATGGTACTGTTCCTGAAAAAAAAACAAAAACTAGTAACACCAAATCAAAAAATGGAAAATCAAAAGTTAATAAACCTAATAGAGAACCAATCCATCAACCAGCTCTTACAGAAGAAGGTGAAAAAAGATACGAGATGGTACTTAGAGATTTAGAATATTTGAAAAACAATATAATCTTAAACAACAATGATCCTATAACCTCATATTTTACAGCTAGTGCATGTCCATCCATAAACACGAAAACAAAAAAATGTAATCCTAAATTACTTGATATGCCTGTTGTTATAAACAACACAGTCTTTAAAGAAATGGAACACAAATTTGTGATAAACAATTTGGACCCTTATTTAAATACTACTGGATTGACAAATTTTAGAAAACGATATTATAAATTTTTTTTAGAAATTTTAGCAGAGAGAACTTTAATCTTTTATGGATTAGGTTATAAAAAAAATTTTGTTGAAGATTTAAGCATTCATTTAAATAAAGAACTTCAAACTTATTATAAAACTACAGAGACAATTTCTGTTTGTCATATCAATGGTTTGGACGTTCCAAATAGATATAATACATTGTATAAAGTGTTTCGAGAACGTATCGCAATTCCTGGCAAACAATTGAAAGAATTTGAACAAAAAGTTGCTAAAAAAGATAGACAATTATGGGGAGATCATGCCCTTGATGAATTATCACTACTAGAAGCTTATTATAAATATATGAGAAGTAATGAAACTGAAAAATTAGGAAACTTAAAAGTCATATTGATCATTCATAATGTTGATGCGGAGATGTTTAGAAAACCAAGTTTCAAGAAATTTGTTGCAGCTATAGCAAAAATACCAGTCATAGCTTTGCTTCTAACAGCTGATCATGTAAGATTTCCTTTCAGTTTTGAAAAAAATCTGATCGACATGATTAAACCATCATACCATTCACTAAACACTTTGAAACCTTTCCCTATAGAAGGTTATATAAATCAAAATGACAGAGATAGATTCTTTTCATATTTTGATGTTTTGAAAAGTGAAGGAGCGATTAAAAGAAAAAGGAATGTTAAAATTAGTAGTAGTACCAAAGGTCCTTCTGTTTATGATGAAGAATCTGGTTTAAACAGTATCTTTAAATCATTAACCAAAAAAAATCTAAAAATCTTCAAATTATTAGCACAAACTCTTTTAGAAAGAATGAAGGATCAAAAAGGTGTAACTAAAGCCAAAATTTATAGAATCCCTATAAGAGAGTTTTTATCTCTTTGTCAAAAAGAATTTTTAGTTTCAGATGAAGTCACTTTAAGAAAAGCATTGAGTGAATTTGTAGATCATTCACTCTGTTCTTTAGGTGATAAAAACAGAATGGGTATTGAGTTTTTGGATACAGGTTACTCAGAGACAGAATTAGAATATTTATTAAACAATCAACTAAATGATTTATCAAAATATGTATAATTTATTTAAACATAAATAGAATAAAGATCTTCAACGGCATTTGTTATAAAGAATAAGGTTTAATTTTTTTTTTTTATCAACAAAAAATATATATAATTATATGGTAGCATCATTACACCAAAGAATTGGGGGGAAAGGCTCTATATAAAATTATTAACAAATAGAATATTGTGTGAATTTGAGAGGAAAAAAAAAAAAAAAAAAACAAACACACACATATATCTATTTTAAGATAAATTTTTAACACTTAAAACAATCACTAAAAATAAATATAAAATTTAAAAAACTTGGGATTCAGTAAAGTAGTTTAATTTAAAAACCAAACTAAAGACAGAAAAAGAGAAAAAAGAAAGTAAATCTTACAATAATAGGGGTTTAACTAAGTAGGTGAATTAATATAAATATATATTTGAAATTACGTTTATAAATTAATATAAAATTCAAATAAACTATAATCAGTTTTGTTTTGTTTAAAAAAAAAAAAATTTAAATAAATATCTTCTTTTTTTTTTCCTTTCTTCTGATTGATAAGTAAAGTCATAAAATATGGATTCTCAAGAATCTAAACATAATACTGTTGTTTTTGAAACAAAGAAAAATGATTCTTCAGAAAAAGTAAACAGTAATAATGAGACGGCAATTTCAAGATCTCAATCTATTAAATCTCATAACACAACAAGTTCAAAATCTATGAAAATTTCCTCAGCTAATAATACATATAATCAACAACAAATGCATGAACCACGGATGGAAAAATTACAAAGTGGAGCTCAAGTGACTATAGGAAATCATTTAATAGAAGTTGTCAGCTACTTAACCGAAGGTGGTTTTGCTCATATTTACAAAGTTAAATTTATAAAATATTTGACATCTACTGAAAATATGGTATTGAAAAAAGATGATATTATTTGTTTGAAAAGGGTTATTGTTCAAAACCAACAAGGTTTAAATGAATTGCAAATGGAGGTGGATACCATGAAAAAACTTATAAATTGTGATAGAATAGTCACTTATTATGATTCTGTCGCTATTAAAAAAAGTCTTTTTGATGGAAGTGAAATTGTTGAAGGTGATTTGGAAAGTGGTAGTATGTTTGATCCATCTTGTTATTATGAAGTTTTAGTGATTATGGAATTGTGTCCAAATAACTCTTTACTTGATTTCATGAATGAAAGATTAGTTAATAAGCTTAGCGAATTGGAAATTCTAACTATTATGTACGATATCACAAAAGCTTTATATTTTATGCATGCATCTGGAATGATTCACAAGGATATCAAAATTGAAAATGTTTTGGTTGATAAAAATTGGAGATTCAAATTATGTGATTTTGGGTCTACTAGTAGGCCATATCCGATTGTCACAACCCCACAAGAGATAGCTTATCTTTCACAAGATATTTATGTTCATACAACTCCTCAATATAGATCACCTGAAATGATTGATTTATACAGATCATTACCTATAGATGAAAAATCAGATATTTGGGCTTTAGGTATATTTTTGTATAAATTAATTTTCTATACTACTCCTTTTGAAATGACTGGTCAATTTGCTATTCTTCATTCAAGATATGATATACCTGCAAACAAATATTCACCTAACTTGAGTAACTTGATTGTTATAATGCTTAGTGAGAACCCATCTTTGAGACCAAATATTTATCAAGTCTTTTTGGAAATACATTCAATGCTAAAAGGTAATTCAGAACCAATCACCAGTTCTATTGTTGATATCTATCAATTAGGACCTTACAATTTTAATAAGTATGCTAGTTATCAATCCTATTTGCAAAACTTGCAATACCAAATGGTTACAAGCTACCAACAAAAGAAGTTGATTGATGATTACATGTATTTAAATGTCTTTGAGATTGCACCAAAACAACCTTATAATCCAGGAGTAAACCCAGCTAACCAACCATTCACTAATAATAGTAAGACTACTAAAAATCCATATTTGGAAAATGCTTCATTAGAACCAGTACCTGTTGTTCATGATAATAGCTCAAAGAGTCAAGAATTTAAATCAAGCAATAATATTAATAATAATATGATTAATAAAAATCCATATAAACAAAATAGCAGTAGTGATTCACAATTAAGTGGAACAGAGATAGAACAAAAGCATATATCAAAAGTTTCTGATGAACAATTTTTCAATGTTTCTCCAGAGAAAGGTATTGCTTCACCAGATGAATTTGCTATTGACACAATACATGTTGAAGATGCAGGTACTCATATAGATGAAGATATTAGTAAAAGATTTCCAGCTGTGGATGATTTAGCTTTAGAATTAGGACAACTTTCTGACCCAGGATTTAAAAAAATCGATGCTTCTAAATCATCTGGATCAAGTAAAAGTCTTGTTAAATCTGAAGAGAATATTATTATTAGAAATCTTAACAGTACAAACAGTAATGATGATTTAAGTTCCTCTTTAGACAAAACAACTAAAATTTCACAGAATTATGTTCCTGAAAATAAAAACATTTTCATTGAAGCTCCAGTAAAAAAATATAAATCTAATAATCCATTTCCTAAAATGGCATCTAGTTCAAACACCAGTAATCACAAAAAGCCAGTTTTCCCAATAAATGACCATTTCTATTCACCATCTAAGCAATCAGCTCAACCTCAGCCAGAAATGTATTCAACAGATGTGTCTACAAATAGTTACAATCAAATGAATAATTTTTTGACTATGCATGGAGAGGCAAATCATTCCCTAAATTCACCTACTATGCAGAGTAGCAATACTAATAGTAATAAAAAAGTATCACCTTTTTTGACTGCTTCAATCCCATCTAGAGTTCTATCTGCAACTCCAAATGGTCAGTTAGACCAAAATAAAGGGCAAGTTTCAAATAGTACAAAGGATTTGATTGATTTTTCCGATATTGATATAGATTCAACTGTTTTAGCTTCTAAACCAAATTCTAATCAAGTAAATTCAAAATCCATGCTGAACATAGGTGATTTAAAAAAAAAATTCAAAGAAGAATCACCAATGCTGAGTGGAGATGATAGTATTAATGATAGTAGTGATATGAGTATTAAAATTGAAGAGAGTACAAGAGACTCAAGAACCAAAAATCTTTTGCAATTGAGATATACTGATATTGATTTGGAAAGTTCTAAGGAAGAAAAAGGTAGTCAAGTTTTGAAACCAAAGCCTTCTCAACCAGAACCATATAGCAAACAAAATAACACTAATGAAATGAATCAACCAGTAAGAAAATCTTTAGATTTAAGAAGACACATTTTCACTGAGGATATTGATTTGAATAATTCACAAGAATCTTTATCTCCAGCACCTGAAAGAGAAACTTATTCCAAAAAACATAAGTTATTGCATCACCACCATCAACACTCACATACAACCAGTACCAATGGTGGTGCTGATGGTTCTTCTTCATCATCTTCCAGTAATACACCTATCAATAAAACAAGAAGATCTTTAGAATTTGAAAGAGAGGTTATGAAAGCATCTAGAACAAGCGTGAGCAGAGAAAGAGATATTGAAGAAGATTATGATGATGGTGACAAGTATAATGACGATGGTATTGGGAAGAGTGAAAGAAAATCATTAGAAAACAAAAACAAGAAAAAAGACAGTAAAACTGATCGTTCAAGTAGTTCTTCAAAACAAGAAAAAAGAAAGAGTCTATTTGGTAAATTAACTAAAGGCTTTTAAGTACTAATTTAAAATATTACATTAAATTAAATATATATGTAAATTGGTTGTTAAAATAGAGTATCTTTAAATATGTATATATAAAAGAATGAAATTTAGAAATCGTATAAATTATATTTAATTAATAAACGAAACAATATATCAACAAGAAATAGTAATAACAGTTAAGATGAGTTAGCTGAAAATATATTAATACTTAAAAAATATATATATGTTAAATTTTTATATAATTTTATATATCCCTTTTATTTTTCTTTATTTTTTTACATCATAATTAAAAAAATTCTAAAAACAATGTTTAATCAGAAAAAAAGGACACATTTGTGTTTCTTTTCTTTTTTTAATTAATTTCCTGAATTGAGTAAAACGCTACCATAATATTTTATTGTGCTTAGAAAATTCCTCACAAAACCCCATAATCATCATTTTAGTTGCTTGAATTTTTTTGTTTTTTTTTTTTTTTTTTACTGTATAAAGAAGGAATAAACAGAATACGAAAATTTTTTTGACATTTTTTTTTTTTGTATTTTTAATAATTATTTACAGGTTTGTTTTTTTTTTTTACTATCTCGTTTTGAGTTAAAATTAAGGGATAATCTTTATACATATATACAACCTGAGACTATATAACTAATAGTACCACTGATATTAAAAAACAATTTGTTTTACTTAGATTTTATTGTAACTTAAACTAGAAAAAAGAAAAAAATTAATCAAAACAAACTTCGAATATAAAAACTTAGCATACCCACAAAAAAATTAATATACAAAAACAATGAGTAACCAACAATTCCAAATTCAAGATATCAATACAAAATATTTAAACATACAAACAGATAAAGTGAAACATGATAATAAAATGTCTTTAGACACAAATGCTGTTAGAAGAAGCTTTAAAGAAGTTTTGCAATCTTTAAGAAAAATCGGATGGTTATATGTAGGACATTTTCCTTGTCAACTATTACCAATGTTTGACTCTGGTATTGTTTATTTGATTTTCAATCTAATATTTGTTTTATTGGTATTTGCAGCTTTTAAGTACGCTTTAAACATCTTCAGCATGCTGCTATAAAACATAAATATATATAAATAAATCATACAAGAATACAACAACAAATAGGGACACTTTTTTTTTTTACATTAGCTTTTAAACAGCAATTACAATAACATTAATGAGATATATGTATACATATATACTATTCATTTTTAACAAACACAAATGCCAACAAAAAAAATATATATATATCTAATTACTTAAGAAATAGTATCTAATTATGGATTTGATGTAGTTCAACTAATTAAAAATATAAAAAAATATAGTTCATTTAAAATTGATAAAATCAAAAAGGTCTTACCCGGATTCGAACCGGGGTTGGTCGGATCAAAACCGACAGTGATAACCACTACACTATAAAACCAAGTGAAGAAAACATAAGGTAACAAGAGGTCTTACCCGGATTCGAACCGGGGTTGGTCGGATCAAAACCGACAGTGATAACCACTACACTATAAAACCTAGTTAAATTATGTACACACGCGTATTTTTGTCCATTCAATATAAATCAGACTCTTAGCATTTTATAATATATATAAATATTCCTATTACAAATTGGTTTTTTTTTGCTTACTTTAAAAGAAAATAAGTATATTTTTGCCTTTAAAAATTACTTATATACAAGAAATGATTAATTTTTTTTATGTATTGCTAAATATATGGGTTTATTATTTATATGATTTGTTTTTAATTGAGCTATTTAAAATTGCACTTTTGTTTTTTTTTTTTAATATTTTTTTTCTTATCATTTTGTTATAAAATTGAAGCCATTTCCATTGATAAAAGTTCAGCACTTATGTATTCCAAATCTTGTACTTTAATTTCTTTTTCAACAATCTGATATCTAATGGCTATGGCACATTTTTCCAAGTACCTTATTTCACCCACAATACTTTTTACTTCTTCGCCAATACTTATGCCATCAATGAATCTTATTTGGCCTAATCTCCTTGTCCTCTCATTGATTAAATTTTCAATGACATCTAGACTTTGAGATCGTAATTTATTTATTTGAGCTAATAAATCATTCATCAGTAAAGATAATTCATTATGATTTTCTGGATGAAAAAATAAATCTACAGAATTAATATTTGTATCATCTTCATCATGAATCGTTATAGTTTTGCTATATTCATTGATCAAAACATTCGGTTTAAGATGATTGTTTCTTTTCCATAAAATATTTGGAAATTCTTTTTGATAAGAAGTAAGTTCGTCTTCAGATAACAGAGGAATATTAAATTCCTCAAAAGTTAGTTCGATGTTATTCATTAGATAAAAAAAATTTGAGAGTTTTTTTTTTAAAAAAAAAAAACTTAAGCAGACCAAATACAATCAATCAAAACGTTAAATTGACTATTGACACCTGGTTTTTGAATTCAATTTAACTTTTTTTTATAAATACATGTTGGAAAAGAAAGAAAAAAGTTTACAATTGACAACCAGTAGCAAATCAATTTTTTTTTAAAAAAAAAAAAGGAAAAAACAAGCAAAAAAAAAAATTAATAATAAAAACTGTGTTTAAAATTAATCAACATAATTTTTTTAAGAAGCGTGCGGCTGTGTTCACACTCATCGGTGTTTAATTAGAGTTAAGTAATAACATTTTTTTTTTGTTTTTTTTTAGCTAATGTTATATTTTTTCATGATAAAAAAACACATCAAATTGTATTTATAAAAAAATGAGAAAAAACAATTATCAACCACAAATCAAACACTATAACATATGATAGAAGGTATTATTGATAAGAAATATCTTAGAGTTCCTGATTTTATATTTCAAATTCCACCTCCTAATTATATTACAGCTGTTGGAAGAAATGCATTAGGTTTGAATAAGAAAAAATTAACTTTTGATGATATAAAAAACTTGAAAGAAAAAAGTAAACAAAGAAAACAAGAGTTAAAGAAAAACAAACTTCAAAAAGAAGACAATATTGAAGAAGAGGAAGAAACTGAAGAATCTAAAAGTTTAAACATAATTGAATCTAAAAGAAAAAAATTAAATGAAACTACAAATGAATCGATTCCAGAACAACCAAATACAAAAAAACAAAAAATTGAAATTTCTGAATTTGATTGGTTAAATATCCCAGAAGCTAAAAAAATGACCAAAAATTTAACACCAGATATTACTGATGGTAAAAACTTTATTATAAATAAGTACAACTCATTAGATAAAAGTATTGCTCAAGGGGATGATGATCTACTTTTATTCAACAACTTTGATTGGAAAGAACAAATAAAAGAAACTGTGAAAACAAGTCATAATTATGAAAAAATATTATACAAATCTTTTAAAAAAACTTTAAAGGATCCTATCTCAGATAATCTAATTTTTCATTTGGATCTTTTACAAGAAAGTGTTCCATTTATGAAAGAAAATAAATATTCATTTGTTAATCAAGTAGATTCTATTCTTAGATACACCTCTGATGATAATCTTTGGAGGAAATCATACAAACTATTAGTGACTCTAGGAATTAAGCCAAATGAAAAAACTATTTTTTTAAACAATTTTTTAGCTAAGAAAGATAAAGTTGATTATAAAAAATTTGGATGGGCTATTCATGAACTTTATTTATTGTCTGTTGCTGAACAGGAAGATGTTGAGCAGGATTATATTAGTAAAAAAAAAACATTATCCAAATTTATAAATAAGTATGGTGATAATATAATTGAATTATTATATGAATCATGTATTTTGGAAAGTGATGATGAAAAAAAAACTAAAGAACTAATTTCGTTGATGCCATTAATTTCATGGGAAACATATTTTAATAAGGTTTACAGTAATGAGGATAAAAGTATTGACAAACTGTTGATCTATGTCATTGATATTATGGTGAATAAAAGATACAATAAAGGGAATCTACATAATTTACAAAATTTGATGAAAAAATTTGACAATAACAATATCAGACAATATATTCTGGAAAAAATAATGTTTATTGATAATTCAACAAATATTTGGGAGTATTATTTTAATAATGAGCTTAGAGATAAAACTAAAAACGTTAAAACTATTAGTGATTTTTTTAATAAAGTAATTATTAACAACAAAAAAGAATCTAATAGTTTTGATGATGTTTTAAAATTGTTCTTGAGGAAATTTTATTATTTCAATATTTTGAAAACAAAGGAAGATATTGATACTATACATGAATGTTTGGAGAAAAATCAACATTACAGTGAAGCATTTTTACTAGAAAGATTAAAATTAAAAAGACAAGAATGTAATTTCAATAATAATGAATTATCTGAATTTTTTAAAGGCAAAGACCAAAAAAACAGTTTTTTCAATTTTGAATACGAATGTGAATTTATAAACTGGAAAATAGCATTAAAAGATCATCCTGATAATATTATTAAATTGTTTGAAAATGTATTAATTGAAAACAATCACAATCAAAAATTATATTACATGTATTGCAACTACTTGATATCGATTGAATCAACTGAAAAGTTGCTAACAATTCTTAAAGAAGCTTTAGATAAATTTCCATATGATCCAAAATTTATTGATTACTTGTTTTCAATATCTAATAAGGAAATTTTGCTTGTTGAATGTACTAAATTGAAAGCTAAATATAATAAAATGATAGATGAAATTAAAAGCAATCAAGCGGAAATACTCTTTTTATTACAAAAATTGCTTTATAAAGAGATTGCACTGGATATTAACGACCCTTTAAACATCAAAAAGATAAATAAATATCTACAAAAGTATAAAATCAGTAATGAATGTATTAAAGCCAATCCAGAATTTGGTTTGATTATTAGTTTAAAATTAAAAATTGAATTCCAAAAGGGAAATGCTAATAACAATAATTCAATAATCAAAGCATTAATAAGTAATTACTTATCTCAATATGATAATAATTTTTTGGTAATGTATCAAATTGGTATATTGTTGAAAGATTGTAAATGGTTATTAAATAGTATTAAAAAAAATAATATCTTTGCTAATCCTTACAACGAGTTATTGGATAAAAATGAGTCCATTAAACATTACAAAAACTTTGATCAAATTAAAAGAATAGTCTTGGATCAATCTTTGTATCAATTATATTTACCAGAGTTGGAATTTGAAGAATTTAATAAAAATTAATTAATTCAAAGCAGCACTATATATATATATATATGATATACTTACTTATAGAGTTGAATTAAATATAACCTTTTTTTTCTTTATCTT
This sequence comes from Hanseniaspora valbyensis NRRL Y-1626, assembly GCA_001664025.1. Classification (NCBI taxonomy): domain Eukaryota; kingdom Fungi; phylum Ascomycota; class Saccharomycetes; order Saccharomycodales; family Saccharomycodaceae; genus Hanseniaspora; species Hanseniaspora valbyensis. The sequence continues at coordinate 123,781 of LXPE01000008.1, forward strand.
ATCTGTTATTTATATATAATAACAATAATAATAGTTCCGTCGCAATTTTATTACTTTGATCATATTTTCAAAAACTAACGTTTTATTATAGAATTGCATGTTCATTGAAGAAAATATAAATAAACACATAACAATTAGTCACAGCTCTAGAAGCCTAAAATTCTTTTGTATGTCAGGTGGATCGGTGTTTAGTTATTTCTTTTCACTAAGCCAACAAAAAAAAAGTTTTGTTTTTTTTTTTTTTATATTTGTACAAGTTTTTTCTTCTAACGCTAATATATCATTATGAAGCTTCAATTAAAAAAGATCTTCAACGCCTGGTAAACTTCCTTTTTTAATTTAATATATACATATGTATATAAATATTTAAAGAGCAACCAAAAACCCCAAATAATAATAGATTTTGTTTATCTACATATATATAAGAGAGCTTTTCTTTTTTTTTTTTTCTTTGAGTCAAAATTTTATTATTATCAACCGTTGAACAATGGTATCAACTCCAAATCAAACTCAACAAAAGAATTTATTACAACAACATGCACTATCTAATAATTCTATCTCTGGAACAACACCTCAATTAAATATACATAGCAACAATTTCATAATTACATCTCCAAAAAATTCTGCAAATGGTTTGACTGTTGTTTCTCCGAGACAAAATAACCCCTTCTTTATCAACAACAATAATCCTGTGAAATCACCTAGTCCGTCACCATTTTCCCCTTTGACTTTTATGAATGTCAATAATTCAAGAATCAATCAACAATCTATACATGATATTCCATCTCATACAACAACTTTTAATGCCAACAAAGAGACTGTAAACATTACTATTACTGGAGAATCTGAAGCTCCAAAAAAACTTAAATATTCTAGAAAAGGTTGCACCAGTTGTAAAAAAAGAAGAAAGAAATGTAGTAACGATACTGGTGATGGGACTACCTGTTGGGATTGTAAAAGGCTTGGTCGTGAATGTATTTATATTTTTAACCCAAAAAATGTAAAGAGAAAGACTACACCAAGAAAGAGAACAGCAAAAAAAACAGTTTTAAAGGATGAACTTTCTGAGAAAAATTCTACTAACAATAATAATAATATGGCACATACTTATGATTCTATTGTTTCTGCAACTACATATAACTCTAAACCTACAGTGGCAAAAAATAATAATGAACATTTTTTGGCAGGACTAGATCTTGATGAGGCAGATGTAAATTTGATTTTCCAAAATTTAAATGATATAGTTTCTATGAAATTAAATGATTCTCAATTGAATTTTGATGATTACAATAGTATTTCCGTCGATGATGTTTTTGCAAAAAACATCAACAAATCAAAAGAAACTAATAATAATAATAAAACATCTTTTGATTATCCTAAAAATACAAAGGCAACTCCTTTAGAAAATGGTGTAGATTCAGTGAAACAAGAAACATTTACACCTAACTTACTAAATTATAATGAATTGGTCATTGAAGCTTCTGGACTTTCTAATTTTAACAGATCGCCTATAGCTCAATCTCTTGTTAATCCAATGGGTTTAAACCAATTGCAATCTTCACTAAGAGACTCTCCTATGCCTTCAACAGTTGGAAGTGACAGAAAATCACCAAAAGCTTTTATGGAAAATATTCCAACAACGGTATCCATTGACTCACCAATTACTGTCAATACCCCATTGGAATCATTCAGTTTAGGAAAAGATCATGACAAATATTTGAAAGTGTTTTATCATGATTGTATGGATTCCATTGCACCATTTACCCAACATCAAATAAATCCATTGAGAGATGCTCTCTTATCATTTGCAAAGACTGAAGATTATCTTTTGAGTAGTATCTTAGCTATTGGTGCTAGTATAAGTAATAGAAAAAAACCTTTACGTGATAATAAATCAGAATCATATAGTGATATTATAAATGGAGAATTACAAAACCAACATTTTGAAGATATTAATAGTAGTTTTTATGGTAGGAATAATAATTACGAAGATGATGACAATGATGAAAAATTTTATTGTCAATATTTAAACCATTGCTTATCATTACTGTCTACTCAATTTCAAGAAGAAGGTAAACTTCAAACAAAGATTGAACCTATAATTTTAACAGTCATTTTGTTAGCCTGGGATTGTGTTTACTCTATGAACTCTCAATGGAGATCCCATTTGAAAGGTGTAACAAAATTGTTTGAAAAAATTGATTCTGATTCTAAAATTTTAAACTTATGTAAATGTTGGTTTAAAGTCATTGAAACATTTGCACATATTTCTACAGTTCTTGGTGGATCTTTAGTTGAGGATAATGATGTGGATAATATTTTCAGCTTACAAAATGAAACTTATTTAAATTCATTAAGAAGTTTAAATGTTATCATACCATTAAAAAGTGAATTTAATTTATTAAGAGGACATGCCGAATCATTTGATTGTGTTATTAGAGAAGTCATTAAAAATTTGAATCATATTAGAAAATCAGAAAAAAATTATTTTCAAGAAAAAGGAATTTTTAATAAAAACTTGGATTATTTGCTTTGGAATTCTACAACAACTAAAATCATTACAGATGAGTTTGATGACAATTTGAGTTATTTCAGAATTCAAAAGATTTTACATGATATTGATGTTCAACTTGAAATTGAATTTATAAATAAATCAGGTATTATTCCAATTGAAGATCCATTACATCCATTGAATCCATACAATGGGGGTATTCCAGTGAAAGATTTTGGTGTAGATTTAATAACTTTAATAGATAGTCAACAAATTGCTATTAGTTGGTATGATATTTCTCACCAATGTCAAGTTTTGTCATTTTTATTAATCGTTTTAATGAAATTCATTGGTTTGCCAAGGGATTCAATAATTATTCAGGAAATTGTTAGCAAGATTTGTAACAAATTTGATTGGCTTTTAACTAGTAGACATCCACCTGAGAATTTAAGAACCTGTTATTGTAATTTTGCAATCTTATTGGCTGGTCTAAACGCTAATCAATCAAGAAATAGAGATATTGTCAGACAATATTACAAACTTAATGGTAAGGCATTTGAAAGATTAACCAAACATAACTTATTGAGATTAGAAAAAACTTGGAATAAGGATAATGATGATATCAGTAATGATGAAATATATACATTGGAAGGTCAAGATGTTTTAACTTGGTAATGGGATATAAGATATAATTTTGAGATAATTGTTAGTGATATGCATATATATATATATATATATATTGATAAATTTCATTCATCTCAACTTTTAGGATAAAATATTTGTTTTCAGCTAAATGATAATTCGCTTATTTTTTTTTTTAAATTCTCCACGCTAAGTTTTTTTTGGAAATAACGATTTCTATCGCTAAAAAAAAAAAAGAAAGCGAGATAAATATTATACTCGGACTATTTAAATAATACAATCTATATCATTTTTATCATCAAAATATTTTTTAGTTACATTTTCAAAATTGATTCTCGAAAAATATATAATTAATAAATTACTTATATGTTATTTAAAGGTGGAAAAAAAAACACTTTAAATAACCATAAACATATAGCTGTTAGTTGAAATGACAGATAGCTCAATTATTATATCAGAAACTAATGATCCTTTATTGATATCGCCTAATCAAGGTGCTACCTTTTATGGATCTGTGAAACAAGAACTTGGGGCAGAAATTGATACTGAAATAGATGAAAAACAAGTTGAACGTTTTGAATTGAAAGCGATTTCAAAAAACTCTTTTTCTTTATCAATAACTTTCTTACTTCAATTCTTTATCACAACTATCACCATTATCTCAACGGGTAAACTAGGTGTTGTGCAATTAGGAGGTGTTTCTATAGCAAATGTAACTTTCCAAGTCAGTTGTTGTATATTGATTGGTATGGCAACTTCTCTAGATACCCTTTGTCCACAAGCATTTGGATTGAAGAAATATAAAAATGTTTGGTTATTTTATGCACAATGTGTTGTTATTTCATTTTTAGTGTCTATTCCATTGATAACAATCTGGTGTTTTAGTCAGAAGTGGTTAAGTTTTGTTGTTGTTGATGCAGAAATTATAAAGTATGCTTCTACATATTTAAAAATCATGTCTTTTTCCATACCTGGTTATGTCTTCTTTGAATGTGGGAAAAAAATTTTACAAGCACAAGAAGATTTTGATACAGGAAGAAAACTATTATTTATTGGTGTTCCGATAAATATTATTTTAAATTTTTCTTTAGTTGCCAGAATTGGATTTATAGGAGCACCAATATCTGCTGTTATAACTTATAATTTGATTGGTCTTTTAGTGACTCTTAAAACCACTACAACACCAGTATTCAATGAATATAAAAATTGTAGGATAAGGGAATATTTTACAGGCTGGTCTACTATAATAAGTCTAGCAATACCAGGAATAATTATGCTTGAAGCTGAATTTTTTGCATTTGAAGTTTTAACAGTTTTATCTGCTAAATTTGGTAATACAGCTTTAGCAGCCCAATCTGTTGCAGCATCTTTACAATCATTAATTTTCCAAATTCCATTTTCATTTGGTGTTGCCATATCTAATAGATTAGCATATCAAATTGGAAGAAACGATTTAGTAAAATGTAAGATAATAACTAAACTGGCTTTAGTCAAAATGGCAACTACATTGTTCTTAATAAATTGTTCAATATTTTTATTTTTGGGGAAAAGATTAACATTAATGTTTACTAGTGATCCGGAAGTATCTAGAATAGCAACCAAGATTTTAAAAATCATTGCTTTCAATCAATTATATGATGTATTTAATATTGTCTCAGCAGGAATTTTAAGATCACAAGGAAGACAAAGAATAGGAGGTTTTTTAAACATTTTTTCTTATTATATTATAGGTCTTCCATTAGGAATAATATTAGCATTCAATACTGGATTAAATATTTTTGGTTTCTGGATTGGATTAGGTGTAGGTATATTAATACTAGCTATTTTAGAAACATATTATGTTGTAAAGAGTGATTGGGTAAGTATAATCAATTCCTCCAAACAACTACATGGACATATAGATATTTTATAAATCAAAACTTTTCTTTATTATTATTTTGATATTCTATTTAATTAAATAGAATAGATGACTCAAGCACATGTGATTTAATTTTTTTTTTTTTTTTAAAGTTGACGTATTTATTTATTTTTTGTTTCCTGTTTTGTTTAAATCCGTATAATTCTTATTGACAGAGAAAAAAGAAAAAAAATGAAACCAAACCAAGAGAAAAATTAAAAAAAAAAATATATCCTTTTTTTAATATTTTTTTTTTCTACCTTTTCTTTTTTTTTTTTAGTTTTTTAAACGTTACTAAAAAAAAAAAGGGAGAGGGGGGGGGAAAAGAGACACAGCGTGTGAGAGAAAAATTATGAAGCACATTAAGGTGAGTCATCCACACGATGATCGACTCTTTGGAGAAAAAAAAAAAAATTTTTTTTTTTTTTTTTAAAAATGTTCAGTCTCTTTGTCACATTCTGTTTAAAATGTTTTTTTTATTTTATTTTCATATAAAAAAAATTTTTTAAATTAAACAAAATCTAATTATGTATTTATTTATTAAAAGAAACATAATATATTGAAAAACCATATACATATATATATATACATATATTATCTTAATAACTAATACTACTAAGAACAATGCCATTGTCTAAAAATGCTCATTTAGGTGACAGATCAAGATTAGAAGATTCAAGAATAATTGGATATGAAACATTAACCAATACACCAGAACAATTACAAGACAAGTATCCAATTACTGATGCTGCTAAACTTAATATTTTAAGAGCTAGAGAAGATGTCAGTAATATCATTGCTGGTGAAGATGATAGATTAATTATTGTTGTTGGTCCATGTTCTATTCATGATCCAAAGGCTGCCATTGAATACTCTTTGAAATTAGCTAAACTTGCTAAAGAATTAGAAAAAGATTTAGTTATCATTATGAGAGCTTACTTGGAAAAACCAAGAACTACTGTTGGTTGGAAAGGTTTGATTAATGATCCTGATTTGAACAATACTTACCAAATCAACAAAGGTTTAGAAGTTTCTAGAAAAATGTTCACTCAATTGACTGAAACTTTACCTATTGCTTCTGAAATGTTGGACACCATCTCTCCTCAATTCTTGTCTGATTGTTTCTCCTTCGGTGCTATTGGTGCCAGAACTACTGAATCTCAATTACACAGAGAATTAGCTTCCGGTTTATCCTTCCCAATAGGTTTCAAAAACGGTACTGATGGTGGTTTACAAGTCAGTATCGATGCCATCAAAGCTGCCTCCTTCGGTCACTACTTTCTATCTGTCACAAAGACTGGTCACTCTGCCATTGTTTCTACTTCTGGTAATGAAGACTGTATTGTGATTTTAAGAGGTGGTAAGAAAGGTACCAACTACCATGCTGAAAGCATCAAAGAAACTAAAGAAATTTTAACCAAAGCCAATATTATTGTTCCAAATACCAAGCAATCAAAGATTATGGTTGATTGTTCTCATGGTAACTCCAACAAGGACTTCAGAAACCAACCTAAAGTTGCTCAATCTATATACGAACAATTAACCAATGGTGAAAAGGGTATCTGTGGTGTTATGATTGAAAGTAACTTGGTTGAAGGTAGACAAGATCTACCAAAGGATCCAACAGAAGAAAACCTAAGTAAGTTAACCTACGGTTGTTCCATAACTGATGCTTGTATTTCTTGGGATACTACTGATGAAGTTTTAAGATTATTAGCTAAAGGTGTTCAAAACAGAAGACAAAAATAAATTATAAAGTAAATGATTATTTATATATATATATATATGTATAAACTTTTAAGAGTGAAGAAGAAGAAGAAAAATAAGAGAGAAAAACACTGTTATTATATAAAAAAAATTACTATCTCTCTCTTTTTTTTTCTTATCTTTTTTTTTATTTATAAATTTAGGTATAGATTTAGAAATTATATTTTTCTTTTCTTTTTTATGTTTGTTTTTATTATTTTTCTTAAATAGCTTTATATATATATATATTAGTTTAAAAAAAACAAAGCAAAAAATGCTAATGAAACTAGATGGATATATGAGTGCTATGTTTATGTTTATTATTGTTATTATTATTTTGTTTCTACTTTTTTTTGTGATAGTTCTTTTATTTTAGCTTTTAAAATTTCATTTTCTCTTTTCAAAAGTTTTATATCTATTTGATACTCTTTACTTCTTCCGTAACTCAGCATTTTTCCCATTTCCTTGTTTTCTTTAGTTAAAGTTTCTAATCTGACAACTAATTTATGTGCAATAGCTTCTTCATCATATCTACCATGTTCAGTTGGTACATTATTCAAAATATTACTGTTTCCACTAATATTCATTGGGTTCATCATAACAGCTGTTAATAATGAATCTAATCTTGTCTCCAAATCTTTAATCTTTGCATTATTAGCCTCATTTCTTTTGGATAATCTACTGATAAGTTCATTTATAGAGTTTGGAATCTCAGGAAACATATAAAGTTCATCATCTAAACTATTTGTGTTTCTTTTAGCAAGTTGAAAAAAAAAGCTGTCTTGGTAATTATCCATAGATTCCATATTTTTTATATCCAACGCATCTTTAATAGTGTTAGTATTGTTGTTTGTTGCATCATTGTTCATATCAAGTTCATTCTTTTTATTTTCCACTTTTAAAGTTCCAGATGTTTTTAGTTTTAACATTTTCTTCAAAGTTTCAATCTCCTGTTCAAGAGATTCTATTTGGGAATCCTTTATCTTCAACTCCATTTTATAGTTGTTCTGTTCTTCATGATTTAAAACTGAATTTGTTGGTATGGCAGAGTTTTTGAAACTTAATGTTCTCTTAGCAGTGAAGGGCGATTCATTCCTAACACTAGGTGAATCAAAAGTATCATTTAGACCATTGTTTTTGATAGAAATTGCTCTTTTCAAATTCGAATTTGCATTGTTGCTAGCAGATGGATGGATATTAACAGTAGGGCTTTTGGCACCTCTTGTCAATGTTCCAGATACCATCGTTGTTGCAACTGATGGAGAGTAGCCTGTATAACCATTACTATTTGACCCATTTTTGAAAACAGGAGCAGTAATATTTCTATGACTTAGGTTAGCATTTTGTTTTCCATTAAACAAATTAGAAGTCTGTTGACTTGGGGATTGATTTATAGAGGTATTTCCGTTCCAATATGAACCATCACCATTATTGATCCCTGTGTTTCCGTATACACTGTTTTCATTAATATTTGAAAAAGACTGATTTCCATTATTGTAATACTCTGATCCCATGGTATAATTGCCAACAGTTTCACTCATAATTCTAGATCCATTATGATCAGCATTTGTATAATGTTGGTATAGTAAAGAAGATTTTCTTTGCAAATTATTGTTTGGATTATTATTGTTGTTAATGATTGTTTGATGGTGTTGTTGATTAGGTTTTGCATAGTTTAATTGTTGTGTTGGTGAACTGTTTATATCTAATTGATCCTGATAGACAACAGAATTGTTTGCACCATTATTATATGATACATGAGAAAAAGAACTGTCCATGGTAAGTTCAAATTGTAAAAAAAAAAACAAAAAAAAGGAGTAAGTCTATTTGGATGAGTTAAGAAATTAAATTACTTTAAAGAAATCTTATTTAAAAAAAATATAGAAGATTAATAGTAATCTTATTAATAATCCTAGGGTAACTGGAATATGTTTATGGTTTTTTATAATCATTAGTTATTTTTTTTTATTTTATTTTTTGTTAGTTTTTTTTTTTTGCCACCATATAAATATTCTTCTGAATATAAACATCACCAAAAATATATATATATTTTAAGGAAAAAAAAAAAAAAAAATTTTTTTTTAAAAGGAAAAAAGATAACAAAAAAAAACATAAAATAAACAAAGCTAAAAAAAAATTTCAAAGAAGAAAAAAAAAATAGTATCCTTTTTTAAAGATAAACGCGTAAATCAAATTCTCATTTTGTGTTTTTAAACCGGTTTAGATAATCTAATTAGATGATGTTTTTAAAATATATTTACATAATTTCTGTTTTAAACAGTTTATGCTAATTGATGTCTTTTTACCATGAGTTTTATTTTACATTTAACAAAAAAGAAGTGGATAAACAAAGAGCATTAACAAATCAAAACAAAAAACAAAAATAATATACAGTGCACACGTGATTATTCATTTCTCTGCTGACAAAATAACCAATATTTTTGTCCAATAAGATTTTACAAGCATCGGTGGTTTAATGGTAAAATTCAACGTTGCCATCGTTGAGCTCCGGGTTCGATTCCCGGCCGATGCAGTTTGTTAAAATCTTATTGTTCCATCATGCATCGGTGGTTTAATGGTAAAATTCAACGTTGCCATCGTTGAGCTCCGGGTTCGATTCCCGGCCGATGCATTTAGATATTAACTTTTAGTATCAACCACCAAAAGCATCGGTGGTTTAATGGTAAAATTCAACGTTGCCATCGTTGAGCTCCGGGTTCGATTCCCGGCCGATGCAATTTATTTATTTTTTTACATATTTGAATTAAAAAAGTTATTGATAAAATAAATTTTTCTATCTTCTTCTTTTTTTTTTTTGAAATCAAATATACATATATATATAATATATCTATAATCTCTTGTAAATATAGATGTAACCGTTAACTTGAATATCTTGAATTTCATTGGCATTTAATTCATTAATTAATATAATCTTTTCATCATTATACAAAACCCATCTTTCTTCATTTTCTATTATTTTTTTAATAAAGATAACATAGTGACCTGAATGAACAGAGTTACCTTTATGACAAATGACACTTGTTAATTTATATTGAATTGACTTGGAAACTAATTTATCACCATAAGCATCAGTCTTTGGTTTTTCTTGTTTAATTTTAATTTCTCCATTATCGTCCATATTATTGAAAACCCAATCTAATGCTTGTTCAATATGACCATTATTCAAATGTAATCCTTTTTTACATAATTTTTCTGGTAATCCCATATTTTGCATAGTAATCAAACTTTCAGGATTTATATTTATACCTTCAGATGTGGCTTGTTCTAATGGATCATTAAAATTAGCATCTTCCAAATGTTCAAACATCCAATTCAAAGCTACCTCCAAATTGGAATCATTGTTTGTTTGTTTTAAAGCTCTTATGCAACCATTTCTAGAAAAGCCTGAAAATTCTATCAATTGAGATACCAATTCTTCCTTTGGTTTAAATTCTGCTGAATCACCTTCTTTGATAATAAGTTCATCGAAAACAGGAGTGAATATTTTATCTGACAGATCTAATAATTCAGGAACCAATAATCTAGCACTTGTTTTTGTTGGTTGCCAGTTTTCAATTTTGATTCTTGTTGGATTCAAAATCAAAGTTTTAGGAAAAGATTCAAATTCTAATCTAGATTCCATAATAGTTGAACAGTTTGGACAATGGAAATCTATTTCGGTTGTCTTTGTAGCAAAAACATCATTGAATTTTTCTAATAATGATTGATTTTCAAGATTTTCATCTAGTGGAATATTGACACTTTCTTCCGCATAATTCTCTAATAGTTTATACATTTGGCAACCATTGGAACAGTAAAGTTTATTAATCAAATTAAATTTAAAGAATTTGTCATTGATTTTATTACTTTTGTCTAAAATTTTTTCATCCAAAAAAGTCAAAAAATAAGTGAAAAATTCCATAGCATCTTGTTGTCTTCCAGAACAAAATTCTTCATTACCATTGGAAACTATTTTCTTGAAAATAAGTGGTTTAACTCCATTTTGATATTGTTCTGGGCTTTTTTGAATTGCTTCTACTAATTTGTTTAATTGTATCTTTGCATTAGTGTTTACATAAACAACATTTTCAAGTAATTTTTCAAAAGTAGGATCATTTTGTAGGATATTATAATCATTCATACCTATACCCCCATTGAAGATTGCTTGTATGATTGTATTGAAATAACAAGAATTACCCAAATTCAATAATCCAGTACCTAAATTTTTGTTAGGAGATAAACTGCTTAAATTATTTCCTGAAGAATCAGTCATTTTAAAATCCCATTTCATATTTTGTTCCACATTCAACTCAGAAAGAGTCTTTTCTGTTGGTACTCTTAAATTCATTTTCAAATTAGCTAGTAAGTTATTGTTAAAACTGTCTTCAAAAGGTTTAGTGATTGTGACTTCATCATCACATTTATAACAATAAATGTCTCTATTTTTCCCACTAAGAGAACCAAGTTTGACTACTAAACAATGATCACTGTTAGCTTTTTGATGTTCAACAGCATGTGAATGACCTTTCAAACCAACTTGTTCTCTACCACAACCCAAATTTCCACAATGTAAACAAATCCACAAGTTATCATTCAATTCACATTGACTACATTTTATATTCTCTTTAGATATATTTAAAGGTCGGTTGTTGAAATTTTTCTCTAATGCAATAGTGTGATCACAAGTTTTGACTTCTAACTTCCATTGTTGATCTTGTTCTTGAAACTCATTAGATTTCTTATCCAAAATTTTTTGAATCCAAGCAAACAAGTCTTTGTTGTTTTGTGTTTTAGTATCATTACTATTTAATTTTACTTCAGATGATTTGGTGGATGGATTTTTAGTAATAATTTGCCAAAAAGTGTGGTATTTTTTTTCTTCTGATAATTCATTTACAACTTCTAATTTGATTTTTTTAGATTTTTGGATATTTTCTGTTTCAGTATTAGTATTTGTTGACTCTTTTTCTGTTTTGTAGTATCTTAAAAAATTCGTATGTAAGCTATCAGCTTTCAAATGTTTATGTAAGTCATCATCACAAAATGCTTGAAAACAATCAAGACATACGTTTAATACATTTAACGTGTCATTATAAATTTTATTTTTTTCATTTTTGAAACAATATCCACATTCATCTTTATATATAGTAGATGGAATATCTTTAATTAAAGTCATGTTTTAATTATGGAAATTGTTAGGAATCTGGTTATTTTTTTTTGTTTTTTAATTAATTTTAAGGTCCTTTGTAAAGATTAGATTTCGCCACATTTTTAATATCCTTTTAAAAAAAAAAAAAAAAAAAAAAAAAAAAAAGCTCCTTAGAAAAAATTTAAATCCGACTACTAATCTAAAATAAAATAAACTAAAAAATTTAAATAATATTATTGATTGTTTTTAACTAATCAGTTATATTTACATGTTTTTGTTATATAATTTATTTAAAAATATATATAAATGTTAATAAAAATCATTTCATTGAAATATTCTTTATTTTTGTTCATCATTTTTCTTTTCAAATTGTTCTAATGTAGCTTCTAAATCCAATTCTGTATCAATTTTTGGTTCAGCAGGCAAGTCATCTGAATTGTTGACAGGTTCTATTGGAGTAGCAGCAACGGTAGACTTCTTCTCAACTATAGTTTTCCAAGTTAAGTTACCATTATTTTGATTTAAACATCTATCAAATACTAATGACTTTAAATATCTATGATTACTGGTCTTTCCACCATAATGTGTCAAATGTTCAATTCTTTCTAATAGTTGATCTTTAGAAGAAAGCTTTTTGAAACCATCCTTCTTTAGTAACTTCTTTAACTCAGATTCCTTAATCAATCCTAATTCAAGCATGTTTTTGTTGAAGCCTGAAATCTCTGCAGAGCCAAAGTTTTGTTTCTTATTTCCTGTCACTTTCAATAGAGACATAATTTTTTCTCCAGGAACAATTTCATCATTCTTGTTATTGATATTATTCAGTAGGGTATTGTTAGAAATAAATTCAGCTGATAACAATTGGTCATTAGCTAAAACTTGTTTGAAATCAGTAGATTGAGAGTTATGAACAATCATTCTAGTAGCAATTTGCAACAAAGCATCAGAGACATTAGCTAACTTATCTAAAGTTTCTCTGGCAAATTGCTTGTGGGCAGCATTCCATTCAATGTTAAATTCAGAGCCACCATTGTATGCTACAATTTTGCTTAATCTGTTGATTATATCTTTATAAACCAAATCATTGTTCAAATTCTCAGTATTTAAAATATCAAATCCATATTCTATAACTTGCAAAGCTTCCTTAGAATATTTATATTTATAGTTTCTGTTTATACTATTCACTGGTTGTGCAAATTCTTCTAAAGCAGAACTATATTGTTCCAAAGCAATTCTGTTGTATATTTTATAGTTTTCTTTTTTCAAAAAATCAATAGCATCACTGTTAACAACACCTCTTTTAGTGTTTTTATTTAAAATTTCAGTGTTCAAAGTTAAAGCTTCTAATTTCAAATAAGCTTTGTTCTTGTAGAAATTGCAATCAGATAATCTTAAAATGGCATCATCAACAGCATCATATGGAATATAGTGAGTTGAAATACCAGATAAATAAGCATCTTCACCTGATAAAGTATCACCTGTCATCAACAAGTAAATACCCAATTGACCGTTTGTACCACCAACAGTGGTTAACTTTGGTAAAATAGCTGTGGTAGCTAAGTCAGGTAATAGTCCATTTTGTAATTGGTTCATAGACCATTGAGCGTATTCAGTAGAAATTTTTAATGATGCAAGGTTACCCAATGAATTTATTGTGCTTTCAGATTTACCATTGTATACAAATACAACAGGTTTCTTTGCATTTAACAAGTCAGAGGCAATCTTATATGGATACTTTAAAAATTGGATAGATTCTCTAACCCTGTTCTCTTGGTCTAAAGAAACTAAGTTCTTCAATTCTTGTGGATTTATACCACTGGAAAAAGTTTCACCTTCAACTACAGAGTTAACAATAACACATTCACAAACAGGAGAAGTTAAAAAAGTGGTCAAGTTTTCATGTAATAAATCTAAATTTTCAGTAGTTAAAAATAAGTTATCATTTCCTTTAGATGGATTCATTTTGATGACTCTTAAAGTACCATTTAAACTTTCATTAATAACATTCAATTCTTCAAAAAATCTATTTTTGTTAATCAAAGATGCATCTGTTAAAATATATCTCTTTGTTGAAGTGAATGAACTGTTGATTATGTTGAATTTAGCATTGCTTCTTTTCAGAGTAAAGCCAGTTCTTTTTATGATATTTCTAGAAGCCAACATTTCAAACAAAACAATGAATAAAAGTTTTTTATTCTTTGGTCAGCTATTAATTTTGTTTATCCTATATTGATTGATAATGAAATATTTTAAAAATTATTAAAATATTTTAAATATCCTTCGTTGAAAAAAAAAAAAAAAAAATTTTTTTTGAAAAGAAAAACTTTGAAGGAAGAGGA
>LXPE01000008.1:159988-170209 GCA_001664025.1 Hanseniaspora valbyensis NRRL Y-1626
TCTTGATCTTTCAAACCAAAATGATCAGTTGGTAACATGTGTAAACATGGAGTCAATAATTGAATTCTGGTAACAAAAATGGATAATTCACCTTCACCACCTTTCTTAGGTTCAGTTCTACCAATGTAACCTTCAACACCGATGATATCACCTCTTTTTAAGATTTCATGATCAAAGGAGTAAGCTTCTTCGTTGTGGTAGTCTTGAGCTGGAGACATGACTTGTAATTCTTCACCATCAGATTTGATGACGTAGAATTTCAATTTGGAACCAGATTCTCTCTTGTTGTGGATTCTACCAGCAACAGAAACTTTTTCTTCCTTTAAAGTTTCACCTCTTTTCAAATGAGCATATTTTTCTTTAAATGCTGGAACAGAGATGGAAACATGGAATTTGTGTGGGTATGGATTAACTTTAGAGTCAACACCGTTTCTGAATTCCAAAATTTGTCTAGCTCTAGCTTCATGGTATTGTGATGGAGATAAGTCAGCAAAAGCATCAGTAACTTTCTTCTTAGAGACAGGCTTGGCTGGAGCAGCAGCAGCTTTCTTCTTCTTTTCTTCTTCTTTTTGTCTTTGTTTCATTCTCTTTTTCAATTCAGATTTAGAAACTCTTTCACCAGTAACTTCATCTAAATGTAAGTTAGCAACATTTTCGGCGACTTTTTCAACTTGTTCAGCAGACATTTTTTCTTTTTAGTATATGTATAGTTTATTTAAACAGATATAAAAAAAGAGAAAACAAGGATACGTTAATTTGTATAAAATTAATTATCTCAGTGGTTTATTATTAGTAAATATATTATGCCTTTATGAATTTAATTGTATAAATTCTAAAAGATATTGCCAATCTAAAAAAAAAAGTATAGTTGAAATATATTTTACTCATTAAAAAAGTAAAAAAAAATTTTTTTTTTTTTTTTTAGAATTTTTTTTTATGACGAAGGAAAAATTGATGGAAGTAGAAAATTTTTTTTTCTTCTCTTCAATTGAAATTTTTAAACAAAAATTTTTCATTGTATATTTTTTTTTCTTCTGATAATGAAGAAAATAAAAAAAAAAACCCACGTCGGGTTTTAAAGAATTATCATTTTTTTTAAAAAAAAGATATTAGTCGGGTAATAAATAAACATTATTTATCACATGATGGTTGACTTATATCCGACTAGAAACATTGAAACGGACAAAAATAATATTTTTTGTCTTCATTTTTTTTTTTTTGGGATGATATTGGATTTAGATTCCACTAAATTGAAAAAAAAAAAAAATTACAAATATTCACAATTTTCTATAATAGAGATCACTTCATTTTTTTTTTTTCCTAATTAAATTAGTGGAATTATTGGTGTAACAAAAAAAAAAAAAAGTGTGTTGAAGAAAATTTTTTTATTTTAATATTTTCATTTTTATTTTAGCATCATATATAATGAAAATGATAAAATGAGTTTGAATTTATTAAAAAAATATTTATGTATTATTATTTAAAATTTTTAATAAATATTTCTTTACTCTTCTATTTTATATTAAAATTTATTAATTAAAAAAAAGAAATATAACAAAAACCATTGTAAACTTACTAATAGTTAACTTTAAATCTATAACTCTACATATACACAAAAAAAAATGGCTAGAACTTTCTTCGTCGGTGGTAACTTCAAATTAAACGGTACCAAAGAATCTATCAAGACTATTGTCGAAAGATTAAATGAAGCTAAATTAGCTTCAAACACCGAAGTCGTCTTATGTCCTCCAGCTATCTACTTAGACTACGCTAACACTATCAACAAGAGATCTCCTCTAGTTAAGATTGGTGCTCAAAACACTTACACCAAGGCTTCCGGTGCTTACACTGGTGAAAACTCTGTCGCTGCTTTAAAGGACATTGGTATTGAATGGACTATCTTAGGTCACTCTGAAAGAAGAACTGTTGTTGCTAGAGAAGATGATGAATTAATCGCTGAAAAGACCAAGTTCGCTATTGACTCTGGTATTAACGTCATCTTATGTATTGGTGAATTATTAGAAGAAAGAAAAGCCGGTATCACTTTAGATGTCTGTAAGAAACAATTATTGCCAACTATCGCCAAGTTAACCAAGGAAGACTGGTCCCATGTTGTCATTGCTTACGAACCAGTTTGGGCCATTGGTACTGGTTTAGCTGCTACTCCAGAAGATGCTCAAGAAACCCACAAGCAAATCAGAGATTTCTTAAAGGAAAAATTAGGTGCTGAATTATCTGAACAAATCAGAATCTTATACGGTGGTTCCGCTAACGGTGCTAACGCTGTCACTTTCAAGGACAAGGCCGACATTGACGGTTTCTTGGTTGGTGGTGCTTCTTTGAAGCCAGAATTTGTTGACATTATCAACTCCAGACAATAAATGTATTGAAAAATTTTAACCTTTTAAATAATAATATTAAAAAAAAAAAACAAAAATTTTATATATATACAATTTTAATGACATGATAATTTTCTAACTTTTATGATAAAATAAATTTTAAATATATATATATATATATTTATACTAAGATACCGTAACATTTACTGTATGGATATTTTATACACATTTCTTGCCATTGTACAATGAATTCATCACTCAATTTTAAGTAATAAATTAGAAAACCTGTCATACTTAGACTATTGCATCTAGCAAGACTTTCAATGTAAATGATTTTAAATTTGGAATATTCTTTGAATGTTATTAATTTTATTATTTGAAAGAGTATTGATAAAAGGACACAACTTCCAGGACCATTTAGTAGTAGTAATGTATTTTTATGATTGAATAAGAAAATATTTCTTTCTTGAATAAAAAGTTTTATAATTGAAACTATAGTTTGGAATATACTAATAACAGAGCTTATTTTACTTGAATTAACTTGTCTAGCTTTACCAATTTTATGAGAAGTTAAAATTTTAAAATTCTTGAATTGATTTTCAAATCTCAGTAAAGAGTTATTGTCAGAATACAAAATAGATAATTGACTTCCTTTAATTGTATTTTCATATGTCTCAAGAATCTTTAACATCTCTCCTGTATGACCACCAGAACCTAGATAAACAATAACTTTTTCAGGTTTAGTTTTATTCTTTCTTGTTTGTGATTTGTCAGTTGGTTGAAGAACTGATCTTGTAATCAGTATGTTTAGTAAAAATATAGATATCATTACGATAATTGAAATAACATAATATAAATCACTCATTATAATATGTAATGTGTAGATTGTGTTGGGATTATGTATTTTATTTATTATAGTATTTTTCTGATAAAAAAAAAAAACATTTACACGTTTTCTGCTTTTTTAAATGCTATTGTTTTTTTTTTTCACATTTGGTAAGATCACATGATTATGACGCGGCTAATTTCAATAATTTTTCTTTTTTTAATTTATGATTGTGACGCGTCTTTACTTTTTTTTTTTTTTTTTTTATATGTCCATTTTTTAAAAGAAAATAGTAAATATTTTCTTCCTTTGGTAATAGACTTCCAAAGTGGCAAATTTATGTTTTATGAAATCTTCAAATAAATATATATATAATCTCTTTTATAATAACCAAGCAAAGGAGTTTATAGAGATTAAGTTTTTAAATGAATAACTTATTAAAACCATTTGTACCACCGCAAAGAAAAAAATTAGATGATGCTCTAAAACCTAAGTTAAGTATAAGAAAGACAGACATCCCACGTTTCAGCACAAATGGACAAACAAAATTAACTGTAAAAAGAACAATAGATTTAACAAACACACCAAGTTTTAAGTCTCCTGAGAATGCTAAAGAACTATGTCATCTTCTATATAGAAAGAAATCAAATAAAAAAAATAAATCATGGGGTCTGGATGCATATGCTGTTATAACATCTAAAAAAGATGTAACATTCAATTTTGCAACACACAAAAAACTGTTTGTGAAAGTTTATAATTCAGAAACAGGAAATTTCATTGCTGGTCTGTCTATCATTGATGATTGTGATGAAAATATTGCAATGTATGGTAATTTTGAATTTCAATTTTCTCACTATATAACATCCAAGGAAGAGATTGAAAGAGCTTTTGAAATATTAAATATAAAGAATAAAAATGGAACAAAAGGACCAATTTTAGAAGCTCAAGATGATGTAATTAATCTTGAAACCATATCACCTAATCTAGATAGCCAAGAACTATCAGATAAAGAAGACATTCAAATTGTTAAAAAAATTAAAACTGCTTCTAGTGATATAAGCAGACAATTTGTTATACCAATAAAAGCAGGTAATAAAGAAGAAATTAACAATTACAACCATGTTAACCCATTACCAGGAAAACCTTTGTTTAATAAAGATAAAATCCCAAATGCTTTAGTAATGAACAAGGAGAATTCATACACAGATGTAGATGTTGTTGTTGATCCTTTGTTATCCAATGTTTTAAGACAACACCAAAGGGAAGGTGTTAAGTTTATGTATGATTGTATAATGAATGTGAAATCTAGGGATATAACTGGGTGTTTATTAGCAGATGAAATGGGGTTAGGAAAAACACTTATGTCTATTGCATTGATATGGACACTTTTGAAACAATCTCCTCATGCAAAACTCCATTCCTCAGTATTAGACAATGGTGCTATCAACAAAGTTCTAATTGTTTGTCCAGTATCATTGATAAACAACTGGAAATTAGAGTTTAAAAAATGGTTAGGAACAAAAGTTGGTGTTAAAGTACTGAATACCAAAGCTGGATATAATTCTGCTGAAAAGGATAAACAGGATTTTCAAAATTTTTTTAACGTTCAAAGAGTCTTTCAAGTTGTAATCATAAGTTATGAAAAAGTTTTATCTTTAAAGAGTATTTTTGAGAAAGCTGATTTTAAAGATAAAATAGATCTTTTGGTATGTGATGAAGCACATAAATTGAAAAATAACAGTTCAAAAATCTTGCAAATACTGAAAACTGTTGATTTTAAAAAAAAAATTATGTTAACAGGTACACCTATTCAAAATGATTTACAAGAATTTTTTACAATTTGTGATTTTTTGAACCCTGGATTTTTAGGAAATTTAAATCAATTTAAAAAAAATTATATTATTCCTATTACAAAAGCTAGAAACACAGAATCAAGATTTAATAAAAACATTTTGGAATTAGGTGAACAACAGTCAAATGAGTTAATTCAAGAAACTTCCAAATTTATTCTAAGAAGAACTAATGATATTTTAAATAGGTTTCTACCTCCAAAGAGAGACTATATTATTTTTTGCAAACCTACAAAACATCAAATTGAAATCACTGAAAATATTTTGGCTAGTTGTAATATAGGATCAGGATCAAATTCATCTGCATCATCTTTAGGTTTAATCACTTTATTGAAAAAAATTTGTAACACACCAAAGTTATTACAAACTGATTCTTACTATAAATCCACATTGGTAAGTAAAAATAACAGCATCTCAATTTCAAATAATAAGTCTAACGAAGATAGTGGAAAAATGAGAGTATTAGATAATTTACTAGCTCAAATATCATCAGTGACAAATGATAAAATTGTCATAATTTCAAACTATACTCAAACACTAGATATCATCCAAGACTTATTAAAATATAAACATCAAATGCCATTTACTAGATTAGATGGTGCAACACCAGCAAAATTGAGACCATCTATAGTTAAAGATTTCAACACCAACCAACATATCAAATGTTTCTTGTTATCTGCCAAATCTGGTGGAATGGGATTGAATTTAATTGGTGGTAATAGATTAATATTATTTGATAACGACTGGAACCCTGCAATTGATCAACAAGCTATGGGAAGAGTTCATAGAGATGGTCAAAAGAAAGAATGCTTTATTTATAGACTTGTATCCACTGGTATGATAGATGAGAAAATTTTGCAAAGACAAGTCACAAAGATTAATTTGTCAAAGAAGATTTTAAATGATGATACTGATAGTAATGAGGAAAAAATCGATAAAAAACAATCAAAAAATGATTCTGATATTTTTGATACAGAAGATTTGAAAGATCTGTTCACTATTAAAAAAGGCACAAGAAGTAACACTCATGATTTGATTTGTGATTGTAACGGTGATGGTAAATTACCAGATGCAGATGTGGATCAAGATGAAGATTTATCAGAGTTAGATATATTTCAAAACAAATTCATTTCAGGTGGCCAAGTAGAAGTTGTGCTTGAAAAAATGGAAAATCAAAGAGAAAAAGAGAAAAGAAAGTTAATGAAACAATGTTTCAAAGGATATTCTCATTTTGACTTGACATTTACTAATGAACATAAAATGATTGATTCCATTTTAAATAATATTGATAGAAAAGATATTTCTTTTGTACTTGAAAAATAATGACAAAAAAATTAAAAAAAAAAAAAAAAAAAAGCAGCATTTGGATTATATAAGGTGAATAAATATTTTTTTTTGTGCATTAATATTTATTATTTACTTTTTCATTCTAGCTTCTGCAGCTCTTGCTCTAACTTCTCTCATATAAGCTCTCTTCTGTAAATCTGTCATTCCTTCCATAGTGCTAGCCTCAGTATTATTGTTTAAAGTACCAACTTTTTTATCATTTTTTCTAGCTTCTTCTTTTTGCAATCTTAATTTCTCCAATTGTGCTTCCATTGCTCTTTCAACTTCTTGTCCTTCTTCCTCTTTTTCCTTCATATCTTTTTCAATTATATCATCTTTACTTAAAGGTTCACCAACTTTTGCCCTTTCCCAATCAGTATAACTTTCTCCAAGTTTATACCTTGCCAATTGGAATTGTTGTTTTATGATATCATCTTTAGCCAATTGAGCAGCTGTCATACCAAAATTGGTCTCTATAAGTGGGTCAGCTTTCAAATTGGTTAATAAAGATAAAACACCTTGCTTAAAACCTTGTTGAGATGCATAATGCAATGCTGTCATACTTTGAAATTTAGTTTCTGGTTTTAATGGGTCATTTATAGATATTTTATTTTTTTTCAAGAACAAGATTATAGCAGGAACTTTAGATTTTTTCAGTAATGCTATTAATTCTTCACTTTTCAAATAATCTGGATCTTTCACATTTTCTTTATTAGGAACAGGAGATGATTGTTTTTGTTTTGAGTTTTTTAATGACTGTAATTCTTTCTGTTTTCTCTCTTTTTCTTTCAAAAATTCAATATTATCAGTAGGTTTATCAACAATTTTCAAATATGACAATTCAGCCCATGATCTTTTCAACTCAGATGTTGTAGGTCTCTTTGTATTGAATGGCAATTTCATAACCCTAGGGTCCTTAGGTTTAATACAACTATCATTATTTACAATGATCTTCTTATTTGTCACATTTGCCTTGACAAAAATGTATTTACATTCTGATAAATCATTTTTCCAACTTTCTATCAGTTCTCTAACTTCTTTATCCAATGCTTGTTCATTGTATCTTCTAATAGATGCACCTGCAGAATGAGCATTACCACCAGCTTGATCATTTGCAGATTGGGAACCACCCTGTTTTCTTCTTGTAGTATATCTATGGAATGTCTTTTGTTTTAACAGATTAACTTGTTGAGCATTTAAACTTAATGGTAATTTTTTGTTGAATGTTTGATTTTTCAATCTTGTGTGTGATATAATGGCAGCAGCAAAATGACCTCCACCTATCATGATGATAGCAGATTTATCTCCAACAGAATTTGGAATATTGGTTTTAAGTTGGTATACTGGATCATCACTAGAATTGAATAAACATTTATAGCCTGCCAATAATTTATTTTCATTATCATCTTTTAATAAATGAGATGTGAACAGGAAAAAAGGTGAATTATTTATTTTATATTCATCCGATTCTTCACTAATAGTATCTAGCCCTTCTTCTTCTCCATCGTAATCATTTTCAGAATCTGATCCAGATATACTGGCATCACTATCAACAACATTTTCTACATTGAAATGTGATTCATCCATAATATTTTCACCATTTAAATTTTTTTTCAAATTATAATTATGTAAATCTGTTTTAAAATGTTCTCTTCCTTGAATTTCAATTTTACAAGAAGAACAAAAATTAATATCTAATTTAGGTTCCACAGGGTTAAATTCTTCTTCTATTTTATGACCATTTTCTTCTTGTAATTTGCTTTCATCACTCTCAATAATAGAATTATCATTATTATTATGTATTTTTGCGGATTCTAAAGAGTTTAAAAAATTTCTGTTCAAATCGAAAATGTATAGATTCTCTTTTTTAATATAAGAAGAACTAGCTTTAGTTTCAGACATTATAGGTGAATATATATGTTTAGGGCTATACCACCTTTTTTTCTCTTTTGGTTTGTAAATATAGTAATATATAAATTTCAACTTCCCCTTCTTACAAAATGTATTAGTTTGAAATTTATAAAGAGGCAAAAAAAATGATATAAAAAAAAAAAAATATATATATATATATATATAATAAAAATTAGTACAAACACGTGACTTAAACAATTAAAAAATCATACAAATGTGAAATGTTTTCCAAAGAATACTACAATTAATCTAAATCAATTATTAATATAAAAACTAAATATTTATCTACAAGAAAAAAACAATATTGGTGATATTAAATAAAACTTAATTTATATACCTAGCAAATAGAATGTAAAAAAAAAAAAAAAACTATAAAACTTTATAATTTTATAAGTTTATTTAATCTTCTCTCTATATTTCTTATTTTTTATTTTATTTATTTATTTTAAGCATAACCAATTCTGTGACACTCTTCTAAGAACCACTTAATTTGGTCAGGATCCATGAATGGATGAGTACCATGTCCGAAATTAACAATATAATTTTGTTTACCACCACCGAAACCTTTAATCATTCTTTCAACTTTCTTTGTAATGACTTCTTTAGAACCATAGATGACACCTGGATCTAAGTTACCTTGTAAATTGACTCTACCATTGTTGATTTTGACAGCTTCCTTTGGATCCCAACTCCAATCCAAACCGACAGTGTCATATCCAGAATCACATAATTTGTCTAAAGCATACCAAGAGCCTTTACTGAAAACAGTCAATGGGATTTTGTTTTTGATACCTAATTCTTTCAATCTTAATGGTAATTTTTCACTGATTCTTCTTAAATAAGGTAAAGAAAATTCATCAAAATCTTCACTACCTAGTTCACCACCCCAGGATTCAAAGACTTGTAAGATTTGACAACCAGCGACAACTTGTTGAGCTAAAAATTCAATAGAAACGTCTGTAATTTTATCTAAAAGCTTATGAGTCAAATCTGGTCTTTTATTAATCCATTCTTTAACAAATCTGAAAATTTTAGAACCACCACCTTCAATCATATAAGTCAAAAGAGTGTATGGACCACCAATGAAACCAAACAATGGGACTTCACCATCCAATTTTTCTCTAGTCATTGTGATAGCTTTGAAAGCCCAGTCTAATTCATGCAAAACATCAGTATGGTAGTTTAAAACTTTATAAGCATCTTCATCTTCTCTAATTGGTTCTGGAAAATGAGGACCTTTTCCCTCCATCATTTCGACTCTCATACCCATAGCTTGAGGAATGACTAAAATATCAGAAAAGATGATAGCAGCATCAATCAAACCTTTATATCTTCTAATTGGTTGAATAGTGATTTCAGAAGCAGTTTCAGCATCTCTACAAGTTTCAAAGAAGTCTCTTCCATCCTTAACTTCATGGTATTCTGGCAAGTATCTTCCAGCTTGTCTCATAATCCAACATGGTGGTCTTTCAACTTTTTGTTTTAAAGCTGTTCTGATAATTAAATCATTTTTAAGTTTTGGGAAACGTTCTGTAGGATCTGGTAAAGAATCAAATGAAGCCATTATTTATTTCTTTATTTTATGTATATATTTTACTTGGTTTTATGAATATTTATTATTATTACAATTTATTTGCACATATACATATATCGTTTAAAAAAGGAGACAAATTTTTTTTTATTATAAACTTCTTTTCTTTACCCCCCCTCCTACGAAATGATTTCATCACAAATTTCTTTTCTTTTTTTTTTTTCTGAAAAAAAAAAAAGAAAAGAAACAGAAATCCATACAGCAACAATTTTTTTTTTGGGTGTGTTTTCACCGGATATAAACAAAATCTCAGAATTCTCTTGAAAAAAAAACAGAGTTGATCACGTGCAATATAATTTGTTTACATTTATTTGAGATTTTTTTTTAACAGCCGAATAAGTTTCTCCCTTTTTTTTTTTTTTTTTTTTTTTTTTTTTT
>LXPE01000008.1:223824-242370 GCA_001664025.1 Hanseniaspora valbyensis NRRL Y-1626
TTAATATTGATTTTATTATCATTATTTTGAAATCATACATTAGCACAAAATCAAGTGAATGCAACTTAATAAACAAATTCATGAAAACTAATTACAATTGATCAATCTATATTTTAATAATGAATCCAAGATATATTTTAATAATAATAATAAAAAAACATACTCAGTGAACAAAACTATGTGATATTTTATATGAAAATGTATTACAACCCTTTTTTAATAAAGTATCCAATTTTAAAAGCTATAATACTTTTTCTATTTTTTATTTTTGTTTACTGATTTAAATTCTCTCCACCATATTGTTTTGTATTATCAATCCAGCCAGCTAAAAATATGATCCCAAGAACACTTATTAGTATAAGGTTCCGTGGCTGTCTTCAATAAAAAAAAATAAAAAATTCTCTTGAAGACTAGACTTGTTTTTAGCTATTAATCCTACCTGACCCATGTCAAATTTTGTAGAAATGTTTCCTTATTACTATTTAAGGAAACGGCAAAGTAAATAATATAGAGTTAGGAAAAAAAAAAATAACAGAACGAGAAAACTTTCACAGTAGTATTAATTGTATAAAGAATTATGTCTATAGAAAGTGTAAAAGCTTTTTGTTCCTGTTTTATAATTTGAGTTTACTTTCATTACTCTTTGTTTGTTTATTTTTATGTTATATTTTCTTTTTAGTTTTTTTTATTATTTTCTTTGTATATTTCCTTTATTTGCAATGTGTGTTTTAAATATTATATGAATATTATTTTATACATTATGTTTTTATTTAACAAAAAGGTGTATAAACAAATCATATTGAAGTCTAAAACATACTTATTATAACTTGCTGTGATATTAAAATAATAAATTTTGTGGAAATACCATTTTTGTTTGAAGAATGATTAAATTTGGAGACTTATTGAATCTTTGTTTGTTGGTAGTGTTTTTTATTATTATTATTTGACTTTCAAAATCTTCAAATATTATACTCAAAGTTGATGAGCTTGCAAATGGGAAAAATCTCTTTTTCTTTTCAAAATCAGCTGCAATCAGAGTTTTATTTGAAAGATTAATTATTGATTAAAATAATGAAAGTTTTTTAATGAATGTTAAGATAAACTATTAGGTAAATGAAATCCATGTTTTTATTTGTTTCTGCTTTATTCTTTTTTTTCTCTTACAAATTGAGCTATTTTTACAATATTTACTTCAAGTTTAAGACATTTTTTTTATGTCGTGTGTACATTCTTTCAAAAAATTTATGTGTACTCTATTAAAAAATAATATAAATTTTGTTGTGGATTTGATAATAATTAAAACAGTATACTTTCTTTTTTGTTGTTGCTCTATATGTTGCGTTTCATAATGTTATTATATTAATTGGTATTCAATTGTTTGTCATAGATATATTTGAGCTCTCTTCCTTCGATTTTGTTGTATGGGTATTAACTTAGGATACTTTACTATTTGTTTTAAAAATTTTAAATACTTGTTTGGAGAGAAAAAAAGTTTTCAAGAATAATTACATTTTTTATTTATTTATTGTTTTTCTGTATTTTCATTGTATATTGAATTGATATGTTTTATCTTCAATTATTCAACAATCTGATAAACTTGAACAAAAAATAATGTATGGCTTTAATATATAAAGCAATTTAAAACTTTATTTTTTTTACAAGTATATTTTTTAAACAATTGAATTTTTGGAACCAATACAATTTTTTCTTTTTCTTTTTTTATTTTTTCAAAAAAAATTAGACTCAACTTTAAGGTCATAATTGAAAGGTTTCAATAATCTTTTTTTGAAAATATAAAATAAAATAAATTATTTTGAATTGATAAAATAAAATTTTACAGTTTATATCCGTCATACATTTAAAAAAAAAAATAAGTGTTTTTCCTTTTCCTGTTTTTTTTTTTTTTTTTTAAACTTTACGAAAACAATTTTGCCACCCAAGAAATAATTAATCATTAAACTATAAAAATAATAAAAAAACGTAAACACTTTTTTTTTTTAGAGTTTTTAAATTTATATCAAAACATATATAAGATAAACCAATAATTTACATCTATATATAAATTACATTCTAATGATGACTGGACAACACGGATCTCAGCCAATACAACATCAATTTAATCCATACTCTGACAATGGTGGTACTCTTCTTGGTATTGCGGGAGAAGATTTTGCTATTTTAGCAAGTGACACCAGACAATCTGTAGATTACTCCATAAACACAAGATTATCTCATAAAATAAAAGCTATATCTCCATCATTGACTGCTGAATTTAAAGCACAGAATCCTAAAATGATTGGTACCAAAAACAGTATTTTGTTTGGAACAAATGGATTCTCTGCTGATGGGGATGCTTTGACAAGACAATTTGAGGAAAACTGGAAATGGTATGTTCATGATCAAAATAGTGCTGTTGAGACTGGGTTTGAATTTTTGAACTCTAATGAAAATGAAGAAAAACAAGAGTCTGCCATGTCCATGCAGTCTGCTGCCAGAAACGTACAACATTTATTATATGGTAAAAGATTCTTCCCATACTATGTTCATACTATAATCTGTGGATTAGATGAAGAAGGTAAAGGGTGTTTATACTCCTTTGATCCTGTAGGATCTTATGAAAGAGAACAATGTAGAGTCGGTGGTGCTGGTGCTTCTTTGATCATGCCATTTTTGGATAATCAAGTCAATTTTAAAAATCAATATATTCCAGGAACAAACTCTACTGAAAGAAGAAAAGTTGATTACTTGTCTTTAGATGAATGTTTGAAATTAGTTAAAGATGCTTTCACTAGTGTAACGGAAAGACATATAACTGTTGGTGATGGTTTAGAAATCTTTATCATTGACAAGAACGGTGTCAGATGTGAATATCATGATTTAAAGAAGGATTAAAAAATATATATATATTCATATACATTTATATGATTTTTTAATAATGTTTTTTTTGTTTTTTAAATAAGACTTTAATGTGGTAATTGGAAATCTTTACCTTGTGTTATTCTTGTGAAATATACATAGAAGAAGTCTGAAAATACTATAGTTTGTAATATTCCTGCAAAGAAACTGATTTTCTCAAATCTAACTTCTACGTAATATCTCCAAATCCAGTTTGGAATATAAAGGAGTCTATAAATACCTAATAAAAAGATATAATGGACTGTGATGGCATCAGCTTTTCTCAATTTTTGTAACAAAAATAATTGTGGAATTATACAAATACTTTCTAGCCAGACAGAGAATGACCAACTTAATTGAACGAATGTGAATTTGTAATGGAATAGAAGAGCCATGACAGCTGCAAATGCGATACAGTATTTAACTTTGAAAGTATCTTTACTTAGCATATCATTATATGAGACTGGATTGATTCTGTTACATTGTTTCATCAAATGTAAAATATATATAGAAGTACCCATAAAAGTTACTTTGAAAAGAAAATTGTAAACAGATTGCTTCTTGAACATAAATACATCTAAGTATCTTGTAAAATAGATTATGGCATATAATGTTTGTGTTTTGAAAGAAATACCTTCAATTTGAGCTGTCTTTTTGATTGTTTGTATTAAGACTACAATACTAAGCAAATGAGATATATCAGCTATGATTCTAAAAAAATTTAACATTTTGGATGATCTTTGTTAAATAATAGAGGTTATTTATGTATACACTTTACTCTTGGGATACGTTATTTTAAAATTGATAAAATTGTAAGGTATTAAAAAAAAAAAGTTTTAGAGATGAAGTTTGTTTTATTTGTTAGAAAAAAAAAAAAAAAAAAAAAAAGTTGTTGTGCTGTTTTTCAAAATTATGATGTATTTAAAAAAAAAAAAAAAATTGTGAGTGTCACGTGTGTAGTTTTTTTGTTTTTATTTTTTTGTGAAACTTGAAACGAACTTGTAACAAAGAAGTGCAGAAAAAAGTTTCAGTGTTTAAGCTTTTCTTTAATTAATAGATTGTATTTTTAGATATATATAAAAAGGTTAAGTAAATGTAGATAAGTTCTTGACTGTAAAAAAAAAAAAAAAAATTAATTAATTAAATAACAAATACCGTAGCAAATAGTTGACATCAGTTTTTTTTTTATTTTTTTAATATGGTAAAAGTTATAAAATATCAATATATTTTAACATTACTCTTTTGGGTAATAAAAATATCAAGTTCATCTATAGTTACAAAAAAAGATGTACATTTGGTGATATCAGATACATCAAGTTCTATAAATAATTTTCCTATTGAAACAATTATTAAAAAACATTTTGATCCACCAAGTTTGAATGTTGATGATAATATTTACAGTTTATGTTTAAAAAATGCAATCACTCCATTATTAGAACACTGTCTTTCTATAAATGATGGAGTAGAAACGTTTGATTCTTTCAAAAGGTTAAAAATTGGTATTGATTTAACAGTTTGTGATTTTATTGCTTTGGATAAACACTCTTTTGATCCTTTAAATAATATGGATAAAATCATTAAAGAAATTTTATATATTAATAATAAGATTAATCAAAATTTAACATCTCATAAAAACAATATTAATAATAGTTATGTATTAGATAAGTATCAAGAGATATTGAAATTAATTAAAAAAGATTCTAGAATTTGGACAACATTTTCTATTAAAAATGAAAAAATGAATAAAATTTGTAGTGAAGTTGAGCAACCTTTACAAAGAGTAAAACTGGAACATATGGTTAAACAGTATAGTTCAGATATTGAAAAAATTATCTTATCAAACAATGAGCTTTTAACAAAAAATCTTGAGAAATTAGAAACAAATCTTAATTTGAAAATTCAATTTGTACAACAAGAACAAGAATTAAAACTTGCAAAAAGTGAAAGTGTATTCAAAAAACAATTTCAAAAAAATGCAGAGGAAGCTATAAAACTTGATAAAAAATTGAGTGATCAGTTATTACAAAATGAACAAAATTTTAAAGAGTTTCAAAATAATCATTTCTTTATAAGTACAAAAAATTTACCAGTCCAATTTTTAAAAATTATAAATAACATCAAACCTTTGTTTGCTTATAAGTATACTGCAATTGTTGCATTACTCATATTTTGGACTTATAAAATTGAGATTTTCAAAATTGCCATTATAGCGTATTTATTGTTATTTGAAGTTTTAAATTTTGTGAGTGATTCAATGACAACAAAATTACTGATAACAACAACAATCTTGGTTGCATGGCAACTGAATTTGTTAGTAATTTGTGGCAAATACAAGTATAATATTGCCATGTACTCCTTTTATTTAATCAATTTCATATCATTTTTTATGAATCTGATTGAGTTTGGAACTAATAGTTGGCAAAAAATGGTTATATTTGTGATTTTAATGTATTATTTTGCATTAAATACAAAACCATGGAAAAGTTTACAAAAAATGGCTGTAGCAACGTTATTGCTGGTTACTTTTACAATAGTAAATGTAGGCATGAGTATATATGATTTTGTATAAACAATTATTATTAGAATTTTTTTTTTAAAAAAAACAAAAAAAAAAACACAAGAAAATAACAATAATAATAATTCTATTATTATTGTTATTTTCATTTATGGGGCTAATCTGACAATTTCCCATTGGTCCTCGACATTTTCTCTTCTGTATGAGATTCTATCATGAAGTCTAGAGTCTCTACCTTGCCAAAACTCAATTTCAAGAGGCAAAACTCTAATACCACCCCAAAAATCAGGACAAGGAACATCATCAACATTGTCAAACTTGCTCTTATTATCTTTAACTAAAGCTTCTAAAGTTTCTCTATCTTTGATGACTCTAGATTGAGGGGATGACCAAGCCCCAATTTTGGAACCTCTAGGTCTTGTAGCAAAATATCTCTCAGTAGTTTCTCTATTGACAAACTCTACTTTTCCCTCAATTCTAATTTGTTTTTGTAAGTTTTTCCAAAAGAAAGTTATAATTAAACATAAAAACTATTGAGTTTCCTAAAACAGAAATGGTCACGAGAAGAGGTAAAAAATAAATTAATTTAAGCGAGAATTCTAAAAATTCCGAAAAAAATAAAAGTTTACTCATTTTAAAGGACATATATAAATGAAAGGGATTAAAATTGCATGAGAAATTAATAATTTTAAAAAACAAATATATACATTTAAAACTCAGTACATTTTTTTAATTTACTATTTAATTTTTTTTTTTCTTTTATAAAACCAAAACAATGTCTGTGAATAATTCTGCTACACCTACCCAAACTCCTATTATTTTTGCTCCTGCAACTTACCAATACGACAAATCCCAATTGTCTGAAGATAAACTTCCACCTTCTGGCGATCCAATTGAACTGTTTGAAGCATGGTTTAAAGAAGCCAAAGAAGATCCTTCTGAATTGATTCCTGAATGCTGTAGTGTAGCCACTGCTGATATCACTACAGGAAGAGTCTCCAACAGAGTGCTTCTTTTAAAAGAAGTCGATGCAAGAGGTTTCATAATCTATTCCAACTGGAAGACATCCAAGAAAGCTCATGATGTGGAGACAAACCCATATGTTGCTTATATTCTTAATTTAGAAATATTTAAAAGAATGTTAAAAGTTTTGATAATCTTTATCGAGATGTATTAGTTTATAAAAGTGAATATAGAAAGTTGTTATTATATATAAGATATATACATGTATGTTCTTTATTTGCTTGATTTCTTCTTTTTTTTTTTTAAATGATATTAATTCAAAAGAAATATATGAATAAAAATGTTTTTTTTTAAAAAAAAGAGTTGAGTCATATTAAAGGAAAAAAAAGTGATATAGTAGAAAAAAGATTGGTTTTATTCAAAAAAAAAAAAAAAAAAAGTTATGTTGTTCCGGGGTCATTAAAATAGGGGCGTTGTTTGTTTTAGCTTATATTTCTATAATGCTGGGTCATTAGATTTTTGGTGTTTCATTACAAGATATACTTAGCTAAGCTAGTATAAGATTTAATTCTGAGGATGAATTGTTATGCATACTGTAAACTTTACAGTTATTTAGATTGTTATGATGATGATTACTTCTTGAAGTTAAAGTATCCATGTCTTCTTTAGTGAAATAATTATGTTCTTCATCGTCATCATCATCTTCTTCATCATCAAAAGCATTAACTTCATAGTTGATAGTTTCAACTTCATCATCATCTTCCTCTTCCTCTAAATCTAAATCAATAATTTTATCAGTGATTCTTGATCTTTCTTCCTCGGCAACTAAAGTTAAAGCATCATCATTATCTTCTTCTACACTCAATTCTTCATTATTAATATCATTATCATTTTTGGTCATTATAGCATCATTATTTTGAGACATGTAATCTTCATGTTCAATCTCTTCAATTAATCTATCAAGAACCATAGCATGTCCGACTAAAATTCTTAATTCATATTCCAATTTACTTTTTATGTGTCCTTTATTGTTTTCAGCTAGGTATGGTTTTTGTTTTCTGATGGCAGATGAGTCGGAGATAGAATTTTGTTCAAACTTTTTATTACAGTTTGGGTTCAAACTAGATTTTCTGTATGAATGATGGTTGAATTTGGATCTAGTTCTTACCATAGAACTGAATAATTTATCTTTGATTTTATCAGCCATGACTCTTTTGTCGTAAACAGTAGTTTCGAAATCCATTTTTTTTTGTGTGTGTGTTTTTTGTTGCAAAAATATATAATACGTTTTTTTATAAGTAAGTACGTGTTTGGTTATTATTAAAACAAAAGTTTATATATCATTAATATATATATAATAAGAATTATATAAAATATATTTCTATTTTAAAAGTAGATAAATTGAATTTAAAATTTTATTATCAATCATTTATATATTATTATTAATATTTTATTTTATCCCCATTTTAACAATTTAAAAAAAATGGTTAAATCATTATAATAAATAAAAAATAAGCTTCCGTGGTTTTTAAACAAACAAAAATAACTTAAATGAGCTATTTTTAAATTTTATGTAAAAAAAAAAATAAATAAAAAGGGTTTTAAAAACTTGAAAAAAAAGAAAAAAAAAAAAAGACTCTCTTACGTTATTTTAATTTAATTCATTCGGAACAAAATAAAATAATAAATTGTTCGGATTACGTTATTAAATTAAAATTTTTATATATTTTTTTTATTTTTTATTTTATTATTTTTGTTTTTGTGGTAGATGGCCCATTATTAGGTAAACAATTATTGGACGGGAGATATGTATAGGGAAGAAATGTATTAAACGAGTGGGGATGGAATAACTTATTTAAAATTAATAGGGTATATATCTTGAATGTACAAAATATACTGTTCAATCTGTTTTAATGAGTTAACAGTAATTATTCAGAGTAAAAATACATTAACTCTAAGCCCCCATTTGTCATATGATTTAAAGTTACTATTTTAAACTTCTCCCCCGTGGAAGATAATTAATGGAAAGCAACGGAGGGAGTAAAACCCGTCCTCCGAAGAAAGTATATATAATTTCCAAAAAAAAAATTAAAAAAAAAAAAAAATTTTTTTTTAATTTTTTTTTTAGGAGTTAATCTAATTCTCTTCGGAAGCGGACTTCATAGAAAAAAAAATAATCCCCCCACTCTAACTTTTTCTTTCTATAATTCCATGTTTTATTTTTTTTTTTTATATCCCCCTATTTATTCCACGGAAACAAACAAAAAAAAAACAAAAATACACTACAGAAAAAAAACGCGCACAAAAACAATATATATATATTTATTCTAAAGTTCAAAAAAATTAACCCTAATATACAAATTATTTCTGGCTTATAAACGGAATACATTTAAAAAGAATAAAAATGAATGGAAGGGCTGAAAAAATATATATAAATATATAAATCAATTGATATGCAATGTTTGGCTATAGAAAAAGGCTACTGTTAATTTTATCCTTTAATTATGAGAATATGTATTAATAAAAAAAAATATATATAAAGTTATATTAAACTTATTTTTATTTTTAAATAGTTTAAGATACAGTAACAACAAGATTACTATTATTAAACTAAAATACGTACATATTGATTTACTAATAAGTTAAGGTGTATGTTCAAATTAAGATGGATTAAACACTTACCATGAGGTGATATCCTAGTAATAAATAAAAAATAATAATAATAATATTAAATTAAACTACCCTGTTGAAATCATTAATTTAATGAACTCATATTATGCATTTATCAGATGGTTTTTTGTTTTTTTTTAATTTAAAAAAAAAAAAACGCATGATTCTTTAATTATTCTCTTTTTTTAAAAAAAAATATTTAAATTAAATGGGGGGAAAAGGTTTCAACCGTAAGTTCAAATATATTTTTATTTTAAAAAAAAAATAATAATAATATTTGTGGAAAGGATAATATTAAACTATTAGAAATATACTCTTCCGAAAACGGAATAGATTTATTACTTTTAATTAATTGATATCTTCTTTAAAATGGGGTTTCTCATAGTAACAGAGAAAAATAAAATAAAATAATAAATACTCTTTAATTTAAATCACCTCTTCTTGTTTCTTTTTAATCTATTTGAGTGAATATATTTTCATGAATAATGATCATGAATAGTTTTATCTTCTTCTTTGTCTTTTTTATTTTCTAGATAACTGTCTTGGGGTGTAAATAGTAATATTAAGGTATAACAACTTGCAAATAATATCAAGCTGGCAAATGAGATATGGAAAAACTTATAGCTTATATTTTTAACTGTTTTTATTATCTTGAATATAATATTAGTATAATGTTTTGAATCAAAACGAGGAGTACTCTTATAAAAAGTATTCATATTATATTTCTCTAATGATCTAAAATTATAAAACATTTTGTGATTATCAATTATTAGTGATTATTCTTTCAATGTAAAAAAAAAATAATGTTAGCAAAAAGATTATATCAACAATTATTATGCACTAATTCATATATATATATATTTATTTATTTATTTAATTCGTTATTTTTGGTAAACTTTTAGTCTTGTAATATTTTAAAGTGAATAGTTTTTTTTTATTGATTAAAATCATAAATAATGTATATTCTTCGGTTAAAACAATATTTATTAGTTTTATACAATTCCTTTGTTAATCTGTAAAATATTTATATTTACTCTTTAACTTTTGTTTTACCCCTTATTATAAAATCAAATAAAATAATAAATATATATTATCCGAATATAAAAAGAAGGGAAAAAAAAATATATATATATATTTATAAAAAATGTTTTAATCAATTGCAAATGTTATTCGTTTTAGGAAATATATAAATATATAAATATTTAAATTAAAAAAAATGTAAAAAAGACGGTCATGTTTTTTTTTTATTTATGAAAAATTCTGAAGTTTATAGAGAATATTGTATGTATCATGTGATATTTGCAAATCTTAATATTTAAAAATATATTATTTAATCATATATATATATATATATATAAACAACTTCATCTATAAATCTAATGTTTAAAAAAGTTTCCTACTGAAGCCAGATAGTTCTAATAGAATTGAAAGAAATGATATTAATAAAATTACGTAAATATAAATAATCCAAAAAAAAAAATTAAAAAAAGCTTATATTTGAAATAATAATTGATGCTCGGAGTTAATATAAACGGAAATACTATACGAAGAAAAAAAAGAAAAAATGATTACTTAATTTGGAGAAGAGGAAGGGAAGTGGGTGTAACCACAGTTTAAAAAAAAAAAAAATTTTTTTTTTTTTTGTATTTTTTTATTTTTTACCTAACTTTAAAATTAAAAATATCACACACACATATTTTCATTATATAAATAAATGTGTGTGTGTGTAATTCTCCCTTTAAAACAAATAATAAAAAAATCATTCAATATATATAAATTTATACATTGTTTTGATTTTTAAAAGAAAATCTCTCTCCTTCTCTTATAAACCAAGTTAATAATTCTTATTAATACACTACTTAAATTAAAATATATATTAATATATAATGGTCTCTGCTATTGCTGTTTTAAAGGGTGACGTTGGTGTCTCCGGTTTAGTCAAGTTTGAACAAGCCTCTGCCTCTGATCCAGTCACTGTTTCATATGAAATCAAAGGTAACTCTCCAAATGGTTTGAAAGGTTTCCACATCCATCAATTCGGTGACAACTCCAATGGTTGTATCTCTGCTGGTCCTCACTTCAACCTTTTAAAGACCACCCATGGTGCTCCAACTAATAATGAAAATGAAAGACATACTGGTGATTTAGGTAATATCAAGACTGATGCTGAAGGTGTTGCTAAAGGTCAATTGACTGATAGCTTTATCTCCTTGGTTGGTGAAAACAGCATCATTGGAAGAACTGTCATCATCCATGCTGGTGAAGATGATTTAGGTAGAGGTGGTGATGAAGAATCTTTAAAGACTGGTAATGCTGGTGGTAGAGCTGCCTGTGGTGTCATTGGTTTATCCCAATAAATAAAAGTAAATTTTAAAAAAAATACATTATTTACTTTAATGATGAAATCTTGTTTATAAAAAGAGGGGAGGTATAAACATATGGATTAAATATAAATTAAAACCATTGGATATGTCATTTACTCATAATATATATATATATATTTAAATGTATATACTATTTGAAAAAATAAAAATAAAAAAGCAATAAAAACAAATATTACATATTCTAACTAAAAAAATAAAAAATTTCAATGCATTGTATTATCGTATTCTAAATAGGGGTAAAAAATATATATATATATATATATATATATATATTATTATCTTTATTTATTTATTTTTATTTTTTTTTGATTATATATAGTTATCTAGTTTCGTCTTTCGTTTTATTTTATCTTAAAACATTACCTTTTCTGAACTAATCTCATTGGCTTCTTTGACACATTTGTTTAACCATTCAGAGTTCAACTCACCAGAAGCAGCAGCTACTAAACCTAAGAATGGTGGAGATGGCTTCAAAACCTTGGACTTATATTCTGGATGGTATTGAGTAGCAACATAATAAGGATGGTCATCTAGTTCCAAGATCTCACATCTTATCAAAGTTTCATCTTTACCTACAAATTTCAAACCTTTAGGTTCTAATTTAGGAATTAATTCCGGGTTAACTTCATATCTGTGTCTATGTCTCTCCTCTACAGAATCGAATCCACCATAGATCTTTTGAATCTTAGATCCTGCAAACTCCTTGGAGAAGTTGGTAGTTCTCAATCCCAATCTCATAGTACCACCCAAGTTTTCTTGATCAATCTCTGGCATGTATACAACAATAGCTCTTGGATCTTCAGGAGACATGTCTTGTTCAAATTCACAAGAAGAACCATTCTCAATCTCCAAAACATTTCTACAGAATTCAATAGTAGCAACTTGCAAACCTAAACAGATACCCAAGTATGGAACTTTGTTCAATCTGGCATAGTTGGCAGCTAAAATCATACCTTCAATACCTCTGGAACCGAAACCACCTGGAACTAAAATACCATCAGATTGCTTAACAATTTCCCATTTTTCATTGTCCTTATTTGGACAGTTTTCCAAGTCTGTAGATTCAATCCAGTTAATTTGTAATTTCTTGGATAATTTCATACAAGAATGTTCCAAAGCTTTGATGACAGATAAATAAGAATCATGCAAGTTTGTGTATTTACCAACAAGGGCAATTTGGACTGTCTTGTCAGAGGAGTCAATGTTGCTACATAATTGGTTCCAGTTTGTGAATAAGTTAGAACCATAACCTTTGAAAGATTCACTAATGGTAGTAGTGTCAATTTCTAAAATACGGTTTAAAGTATCGATTAAACCTTGTTCTTTTAATAATAATGGAACATGGTAGGTAGAGTTGACATCATAAACATTAATGACTCTATCAACACCAACATGGCAGAACATAGCTATCTTGTCAATAGTGGAAACATCCAATTTTTCTTGACATCTGACAGCGATCAAATCTGGAGTTAAACCTAAAGATCTTAAATCCTTGATAGCAGCTTGAGTTGGTTTAGTCTTTTGTTCACCATGAATGACAGGGACTAAAGACACATGAATCAAAGCAAAGTTTTCTTTACCGACTCTGAATTGGAATTGTCTTAAAGCTTCAATGAATGGAGCAGATTCAATATCACCAACAGTACCACCTAATTCAATGATACACAAATCTGGTTCTTCACCAGAAGAATCAACAGGAATCTTGGAAACTCTTTCAATCCAATCTTGAATAGCATTGGTTAAATGAGGAACAATTTGAACTGTCTTACCCAAGTATTCACCTTTTCTTTCTCTTTCAATAACATTCATGTAGATTTTACCAGTGGTGATGTTGTGATCCTTTGATAATTCAATGTTGACATATCTTTCATAATTACCTAAATCCAAATCAGTTTCACCACCATCATTTAAAACAAAACATTCACCATGTTCTAATGGAGACATAGTACCAGCATCCAAATTCATGTATGGATCAATTTTGATAGAACAGATTTTTAAACCTTGTGTTTTCATTAACAAACCAGTAGAAGAGGCGATAACACCTTTACCAATACCAGAGATAACACCACCAGATACAACAATATATTTCATTTTTTTTTTAAAATTTAATTTATAGAATATAATGTAAATAATAATAATAATAATGAAAAAAAAAAAAAAAGAGTAAATATACTAAACTACTAGAATATAAGAAATATAAAATAAAAAAAACCTTCTAAATCACCAAATATTGTCCTTTAAGAAATAACAATATAAAAATATAAAAAGTTGTATATTTTGATAACCCTTTTAAAATAAAATTAATGGTTTTTTAGAATAACAAGAAATATATAATCTTCTCTTTATAAAATAAATAAATAAAAAAATTATAATATAATAATAATACAAGATACGTTAATTAATTAAGAGAATTTGAAGGGGGTTTTTCCTTCTATTTTTGCTATTTAATATATGTTCAAAAAAATAAAAAAAAAAAACAAAAACTAAAAATTTTCAAGTTTCTCATCAATTCTTTAAATACTGTAAAAAGAAAAGTTAGAAAAAATTTTGAAAAAAAAATAAAAATTATAATTTATGCGTTTTTGCCCATGTCCCAAAATGGAAATTGATGTTTTTTTATTTATTTATTTTTGTTGTTAACGCGATGCGGATATAAGATTTCTAATGTGTAAAAAACAAAAAAAAATCTTAACTTCACTCTAAAAAAAAGAGAGAGCGAGGGAGAAAAAAAAAGAAAAGTTCCAAATTTTTAAAAATAAATATATATATTAAAACTTATCAACTTAGATATTTTAATTAATATAAAAGTGTTTATCAAAAACAAAGCCAATTAAATATTTTATTTTTAATAAACTTTTTTTATATCTGCTATTAAACTTTGTTTTATTATGGACAGTAATACAGAAAAATTAACTAAATTATATAATTTTAAACCTATGTATACGAAACAGGAAAATTCAAAAGTGCTTAAAACTCAAATAGATACATGGTGTGATATTATCAAACAACATTATAGATTCACTAAAAATTTTAAATTTAGTACAAAAGTTAATAAATCTCTGTTTGAAAATGGCAACTTGAAAAGAAGTTTGGATGATAAATTTCAAAAAGAAATTATTGATAAATTATACAAAGATAAAATATTGATAAATCTT
Organism: Hanseniaspora valbyensis NRRL Y-1626; assembly: GCA_001664025.1. Lineage (NCBI taxonomy): Eukaryota > Fungi > Ascomycota > Saccharomycetes > Saccharomycodales > Saccharomycodaceae > Hanseniaspora > Hanseniaspora valbyensis. Next base: position 238,407 of record LXPE01000008.1, read on the forward strand.
ATCCCTTTAAAAAATAAACTTTTATCAGATAAGAAATTTGCCAAAACATGGAACTCATCAAGTAATCCTACACCTAAATCAGATCTTCTCATAGCTAAACACATTGATCTAGAATCTAAAGAGGATGAAGTTGAAATTTCTTATACCACATTTATTCTTTTTGAGTCTGTAGATTTTTTTGCAGATCTTTTTTTAGAATATATGGATATGAATTCTGGTAAAGATAATATTTTTACAATATATGAGCTTTCAAAATGTGATATGATTTTTTCTGATAAACGAAAGTCTCCTTTTATTGAAAAATTGGATACGTTTGATGATGGTGATGATGATTATGATTCTGTACCTGAGGATTTGATAGTGTACATAGTTTACAAAGGATTGATTGATAAAAACATAGCATGTCCTATATTTGAAGATGAAGAGCTTGTAGCCATTAAAAAAATATAAACAGTGGGGTCTTTTCGTTATTACTATTATTAATAATATAATTTATATAATATTGTTATGTACAAGAATGTGTTCTTTTCAAATTGTATCTATTTTTAAAATAGATATTTTGTAATTTTTTTATTTCTATTTTTTTATTTTATATATTTTTTTTGTTTTCTAAATTTCTAATCTTTTCAAAACAACATTCCAATTCAAATTCTTCAAACATTGTTCAAAATATTCCTCTCTAGCAACATTTCCAATACCAAAATCTTTAATGAAAGCATAATCCCATAAATTAACAACAGCTAGAATCTTAAACTCAGAACCTGGAATATTTCCTTCATCTAAATTCTTCTTGTCTAGCAATTTCTTCTTAGCCTTCTCGTTCAAAGCGACTCTAACATCTCTTAGTCTATTGTTATAGTTTTTATAATCATTAGGTTTCAAAATACCACCATTCAAATCCAAATCTTGGAATTTTAATCCAGAAGAAGAGATCAAAGGAGTTCCTTGATTATTAGAAAACAAAGTTGTGATTTCTCCACTACTGTTTTCAATTATATGGAAAAAACCTTGTCCTATAAGTCTTTCATTCATTTCTTGTTTCAATTTGAAAATCAATTCATCCAAGTTGTCAGTTCCATATTGTTCAAATAAAGATTTTAATACTTTGTTTTCAGCTAATTGTTTGCCAGCTTTTTGGTTTAATAATTGTATATTTTCTATGAATAAATGATTGTTTATTAAATGGGAACAGTTGTTAAAAATATGGGTTTTTGTTTTATCATTTCTTAATCTTTGCATCAATTCTATTGGAGTTAATGGTTCAAATTGTGTTTGTGCAACTTTTTGATTCAAATCTTCAACTAGTTTAGCATGTTGTTGTTTGCTAACTAAATCATATTGTTCTTGGGATTTATACACAGATGGTAAAGTTTTAGCTGTGAAATCTGGAACTGTATATAAAGTTCTTTTAGAAATAACTCTAGAAATCATTGTATATATTTCTTTGTTTTTTAAAATGCACCTTTTAATTTTGACTTCATTGTTGTCAAAGTCATTCTCGTTGGAAAAACCTGTTCTCTTGCACTACTCATATTTGATATTTATATATAAAAGGGGATGATAAAACAAGTAGAATGGGATTTTATATGTAGATTTTTTTTATTTAAAAAAAAACAATATAATATGTTTAATTGTAATTTATCTTGTTATCAAAAAAAAATTAAATATAATATTATCCTTGGTTTTATGTATTATTTTTTTAAATTTAATTTTATTAATGAAATGTTTTATATAACTCCCCTTTTACAAAAAAATTAAAAAGAAAAATTTGACAACCAAAAATTTAGAATTTTTTACAACCAAAAAAAAATATGTAAATATGTAAATATTTGAGCATCGGATATAATATATATATTTTTTTTAAAGTTTAAGAAAAAAAAAATTTTTTTTTAACAAAACTGAAAAATTTTCAAATAAATATCTTATAAATATACTTTTACTTTAGAATAATACAATATATAAACCAACTCTCTATTATTCAACAAGGACACTCTTTATTGAAAAGAAAATCTGAAGCTTTAACTAAGAAATTCAGAGAAATTTTAAAAAAGATTCAATTAGCTAAACTGCAATGTGGTAAATTAATGTCTTTAGCATTTTTCACAATGACTGAATTGAATCAAGCTAATGGTATTTCCAACCAAGATCTACTATACTTAAATATCATGAACAATGTCACAACATCTAAACCAAGAGTCTCTATAAATGCTAAAGTTGAAAATGTATCAGGTGTCTTTTTGCCAATCTTAGAATCCAATATTGATAATTCTGTAAACGATTTCAAATTGATAGGTTTAGGTAAATCTTCTAATCAAGTCAATAAATGTATAGAAATTTACTCCAAGATCTTGGAGACTCTTGTGGAATTAGCATCTTTGCAAACTGGTTTCATCACTCTAGATGATGTTATCAAGATAACAAACAGAAGAGTCAATGCTATTGAACATGTCATCATTCCAAGAACTGAAAATACTATAAGTTATATCAACTCAGAATTAGATGAGTTGGATAGAGAAGAGTTCTATAGATTGAAAAAAGTTCAAGAAAAGAAGCAACAAAAGGAAGCTGAACAAATGTTGGCTGATAAACAAAAGAAAGCTGAAGAAAAATTGCAAATGGAACTTTTAAGAAAAGAATTAGAGGAGAAAAACGTTGTCTCTGAAAAAGAAGAACAAAAGGAAGAAGAACCTAAGAATTTGTTAAAGGAAGATGAAAATGGTGATGAAGATGGTGTTATTTTTTAAGCAAAAATTGAAAATGAAAATTTTAAATATTAAACGTTTATATTTTTTTTTTTTCCTTTTATTATGAATATTATAAATATTGTAGTGGTATATATTTATATAAGTATATAATACAATTTACATTTATAAAATATGTATTATTTTTCTTAAATATGAAATTTAAATCGATAAAAAGTGATTAGAAAATGTTTGGTTTTGTTTTGTTTTAATGTTTTTTGTTCTCAATTTTTTTATTTAAAACTATAATTTTTTTTTATCCTTGGCGGCTGTTTTAAAAATAAGAAAAAAAAAAATATATATATATATATACAAACATAAATAATCTCCTACTTTGGAATCTAACAACGAAAAAGGAAATTATATATATTTAAACACCCAAAGTGTTTCTCATTTCTTCTTCTGTTTTTTTAAAAGATAAGGTATATATATATAAGTAATCAACATTTTTATCACTTTACTCATTTTGATATTTACATATTGAAAATGAAAATCCATTATTTCTCAATCATTACATTTTTATTTCTACACTCTACATTAGTTTTAAGTAAAAGATTGCTTGAAGTAGAACCTGAGAATTATATTATTATAGATAGTGATGAAGAAAAATTCAAATTACTAAATGATGGACATAAATTTGTTGATGTTACGGATATTTTACAATTTGATCATATAGATAATAATACTGATGATAAACCAATATCTTGGTGTGAATATATAAAATCTTTTATACATTTTGATAAACGCAAAATTTTACAAAAAAGATCTAATGTTAATGAACCAGTTAAATTTTGGAACCAGTACCAAATTCTTTCTTTTCAAGATTTAATATTTGATGATTCAGTTTTGATCAAAAAGGAAAGGTTACCATCTAATATTAAAGAGTTAGTGAAAATTGATTTACCAAAAAAACCTATTCAACAAAATAAATTTAACTCCATTTATGAAAAAATTGAATCAACAGTGAAGCAAGATTTATATTTGTTTATAAATCATTTCACTCAATTCTATACAAGATATTATAAATCTTCATTTGGGAAAGATGCTTCAGACTGGTTATTCTTTCAAGCAAATCAAGCCATCAATGAAGCAGAATCTCAATTACCTGAGAGTTTACAAAAATTAAATCTTATTTCAGCATTCAAATTTAATCATAAAAATTTCATACAAGATAGTATTTTAATAAAGATTAAAGGTTTTAAAGGTCTTGAAGAGAAAGTTGA
>LXPE01000008.1:265881-277491 GCA_001664025.1 Hanseniaspora valbyensis NRRL Y-1626
GGATAGTGCTTTTCAATCAAGGTTTTAGCAGCTCTCTTAACGGTTTTGGTTCTAACTCTACCCTGTTTAAAAATGTTAATATTGTTTATTTAGAAAAATAAGAAAAAAAAATTCATAATTTGTTAGTAAAACTAATTGTTCCTGACTTTCAAAATGTAAGAAAAAGGAAACATTTATAATTTAAACCATTTGTATTATAATTTTTGTCTATTAATGGTGTGGGGAAAAAAAAAGTTCAATATAACTCCTTGATTTTTTTCATTGTCAAATTTTTTCAGTATAACTTTCTTTTCTGTTCTGACTTGAATTTATTGCATTCAATAAATTAATTCATAACTTCAGTAGTGTCTCTGTTTACTTCTTTATAACGTAGATAATACTTTGTATGTTTATCTTTCTTTATCCTTTCCATTACTTAAAAAATGTATTATTAATTTTTAATTCTTCAAACTATCTTAAATACATGTTTAATGTATAATAAATTATCAATTGTGCTCATATATCCTTTCTTTGTTAAGACTAATTATCCTCCTTCAATGTTCCATGTTAATTTAATAGTTAATACACCCATCATATACTATTTTGGTTTTAAATATATTTGCTTCTTCACTAGTGTCTATTGAAAAGCAATATAACCCATTTAATCTTTATTAATAAAGAAAAAACAAAAGTTAATTACTCAGATATTAAGGTTTACATACCATTTTGTTCTGTTAATATGTCCTGGTGGTTGTTAATTATTGCAGTTTTTTGATCTTTTTGATTTTGATTAGTAGTAAAATATAATGCTACTTCGTTAATGATCATTAGCCGATAACTAACAAAATTCAGACACTATACTAAATTAAGAGTGTTTTTTTATTAAACCATTTTTTTTCATTGTCAACTCAAAATTGGAAGAATTGAGAAAAAAAAATTTTTAATTTTATGAAAACAGATTTTTTAGACAGTAAAAAAAAATAAAACATGTTCTAAATTTAAAATTGTATAAAAAAAATATTTTTGTTCAAAAAAAATGTTTACGAAATAGGAAAAAACTAAAAAAAAAAACTTTTTGTAACAAAAAAAAAATATTACTTTAATTTTTTTTTTTTTGAACTTTTACAAATTCTTAAAAATACCAAAACAAAAAAAAAAAATAAACATTAAAGTTTATCATAACAATATAACAAAATATAGCTAATATTCAATACATATAATAATTAACAACCAAAAATAAACATTTAATACCACAATATTATATTTACAAATTTAAAAGAATTTAATTCTAATTATTAAGATATGTCACAACAAAATAAATTTCATTGTGATATTTGTACATCTGATTGTACAAACAGAATAAGAATATCTTGTCATGAATGTGAAAACTATGATTTATGTGTCAACTGTTTTTCCCAAGGTTTATATTCTGGAAAGCATAGACCATATCATCCTTATAGAGTAATAGAAACACATACATATCCAATATTATGTAATGGATGGGGTGCAGATGAAGAGTTAAATTTGGTTAAAGGATGTCAAACTTATGGTATAGGATCTTGGCAAGATATTGCTGATTTTATAGGAGCAAGAACCAAGGAAGAAGTTAAAGAACATTATGAAAAATATTATTTAAACAGCGAATATTATCCACTACCAGATATAACCAAAGATGAAATTACTATATCTCAAGAAGAATTTCTGAATGAGAGAAGGGCAAGAATAGAACGTTTTGCTAAAATGCCTATTGCACAATTAAGAAAACCGTTCTCATCTGTTCCTTCATGTCATGAAATTCAAGGTTTCATGCCTGCCAGAATGGATTTTGAACATGAATTTGAAGATGATGCTGAAAATTCTATAAAAGAAATGGTTTTTAATGAGGATGATAGTAAAATAAATGTTGAACTTAAATTAGCAGTTTTAGATATTTATTCTCAGAGATTGACAACAAGACAAGAAAAAAAGAGATTAATTTTTACTAATGATTTGATGGAATATAAAAAACATGTTGCAGCTGATAAGAAAAAATCTAAAGAAGCGAAAGATCTCTTGAATAGACTTAAATCATTTTCTAGAATGATGACACCAGAGGATTTCAGAATATTCAGTAATGATTTAGCAGAAGAGTTAGAATTGAGAACAAAAATTGATCAACTACAAGAATGGAGATGGAATGGTATTACTACAATGGAAGCAGGAGCTAAGTATGAAAAAGATAAACAACAAAAACATATAACCATCGAAAGATATGGTAATGATCTCACAGGTGGGACAGGTACCAGACAATCTCATCAAAGAGCAGCAAATATGGCTGCTCAATTGAGTATAACGGATAGTGTTAATGCTGAAGCTACAGCCAAAACGAATAAAGTTAAAAAGGAGATCAACCCTGATAATTTTGATCTAACACTTAATAATGAAAGTAATTTAAACAATATTCCTGCCAAAAGGCTTGTGACTGCTGCTGATTTTAACCACTCCAGTGATTTCCAATTATTATCTAAACAAGAGCAACAATTTTGTATTCAATTAAAGATTGCTCCAAAATCATATATTGCCTTAAAAGAGTTAATATTTAGAGAATTACTGAATAAAGGAGGTTTAATTACATCAAGTGATTTCAGTAAACTTATCGGATTAGATAATTTAAAAGCTATAAAATTATATGATTTCTTCTGTTCACAAGGATGGATAGAATCATTAAAATAATATATATATCTATTTATAAAGAAGAATTTTAAAATTTATGTTTGTATAAAGAAAAAATATATATATATACCCAAAAAAATTAAGAATAACTAAAGAGACTCAATAATGTTTCTTAAAATATTACTTCTTGGATCTGTAACTTCAAATTGAGATAAATATTGTTCATTTAGCAATGCTTTAATATTATCTTTAACTTTTATTTTCAAATTTTTGTTCTTGTTTTTAGCTACAAATGCAGTATATTTCTTAATAGTAAGTTTCAAAGCATTAATATCAAATTGCTCAAAAGTGACATATCTAATATCTAGAGTAAGCAATAATGTCATTAATGTTGGATCATTGTGTGAGTAATTGTTGTTATAGAAATGAATTATACCATTAATTAAATAGTCTCTTTTCAAATCAGGAAATTTATCAACCAAATCAATATATTGTTGAGTCAGCCCAGACAAGTAATCAAAACAAGATCTATCCAACTTGTTTTGCAATTCTTGTCTTCTCAATTTTTCGTTTTTATTAGCTTCAGAATTTTTAAATTCATGAGCATAAAGACCCAATTGCTTGTTCATATAAACTTCATATAATTGTTTCATTGCAACAGTGTAAATAGTTAATGCAATGTCACCTTTCAAAGCTGGATTGGTATCTTCAGTACCTAGCATATTAACATTAACTTCCGGAAGCTCATTTAGCTTGTCTTTCATGGAATCACCTGTTGATGGTGCTTTGACACTATACATTCCCTCGTCATCATCTTCATTAGTTGCTTCATCTATAAGTTTACCAGTCTTTTCATTTTCAATTAATAAGTTTTCATTCTTTTGATTCAACATATCCATTTCTTGTTCCCTTTCATTAATTAAGTTCATAACTTTTCTTCTATTAATAAGTTTGGTTACAAAGTTCAATTCAAATTTAAAATATTCCAACCAAAGTTGTGGACTATCATGATTAAATCTTAATGCATTTTGGAAGACTGTTCTACATGTATTAAAATTGGCATATCTCTCATATTCGTATTTAGCACAAGAAATCCAAATATCAACATTTGTTGGATGTAATCTTAACAGTTCATTATAAACTGTATGGATTTTTTTATAAGAAATTTTGTTACCTCTACTTTTCAAATAATTCAAATATAAAGACCAAAGTTTCAAATTCTTTGGGAATTTTTGACATCCTCTTTTGAAAATAAAATCAATTCTTCTGTGGATGGAATAATCAGATAAGGAGTATTTTTTAGAGCCATGCATCAGTCTTTTAACTCTTTTAAGTCTTAATTTATCAACATTGCTTTCATATTCAACATATCTCATATAATCATTAACAGTTGAACCTCTACTACATAATCTATGTTCAAAATCTGTTCTCTTTTTCATTATTTTATTTACTTCTTGTTTAGTGAATAATTCTTTTTCAATTAAATCATCAACTTCAGGAATACATTGTTCCAAATAATATCTAGCTTTACTACTCATCTCTGTTTGTTAGGGGAAATAATAATAATAGAAAAGTACCTGGTTATATGAAATTATATGTTCCTGTTATTATATGTTAATGATTATTAAACTATTATGAAAAAGTTAAAAAAACTTTGAAATACTTAAAAAAAAAAAAGTATGTATGAATTAAATGAGACATCCCAAAAGGGGAAGCTAAATATCACAACAAGAAAAAAAAAAAAGCAATGTTATCACGTGAATCATTTAATATATTTTGGTGGATTTGTTTGGGTAAGAAAAAAAAATTTTTTTTTTTTCTTTTGAGAGAATTTTTTTTTTTTGCTCAACAAAATATATCAAATAAATATTAAAAAAACAGAGGTTAACTATATACAACCGAAAAGAAATATATTACTATGTTAAATAGAGTTTTAATTCAAAAATCTGTCTTAAAAACCATTGTTGGAAAGAGATTTAATGCCACTTTGGAAGCAGCTTCTGAAGCTTTAAATGCTGAACAAAATAATGCACAAGAAATGTTGGAAAGTTTATTGCCAAACTACACTACTCCACCAGTCCATACATTGATAACAACTAAATCTTTTCCTTCTTTAGAACCAACATCTTTTATTCCAATTCCAACAGGGACTTTATATCAACCTTTAAGAAAAGACATTCTTTATGAAGCCACATACTTTGAAGAAAATGCCAAAAAAGAAGGTACAACAATCTTAGGTAGATCTGAATGGCACTATTCCAGAAAGAAATTATTACCACAAAAGGGTACAGGTAAAGCCAGAGTTGGTGATGGTAACTCTCCTATTAGATACAACGGTGCTTCTGCTTTAGGCAGAAAGGAACCAAACAATCCAAAGACTGAAATTCCATTGCCTTTATACCAAAAAGCTTTCAACATTGCACTAAGTTACCAATACAAATGTGGTAAATTAAACATTATTGGTGAAAACTATGCTGATAAAGAAGCTCAATTTTCTCCAATTGCTGAAAATGATACTATCAATTTCAATACTATTCCAGAAAGCTTAAGAATTGAAGATGTTGATGAAGTTGAAAACATGGAATTGATCTTGATCAAGTTTTTGGAAACTCATAAATTGAATAATCTCCCGAAAATATTATTTGTTTCTAGAGAAAAGGATTCTCTAGTTAGCAAAGCTGCGTTGTTGCCATCCTTAAAAAACAAGGTTAGAGTGGTTGATGCTGAATCTTTAGAAGTTAATGATATTTTAAAAGCTCATAGAATTTATATGGATTTGTTATCTTTAGAATATGTTGCTACTACTAATGTAGTTGGTATCACTATTTAAATAAATAAATAAAAATGAATTTTTTGTTTATGATTATAAATTTATTAATTTGATTTATAATTCCTGTATATATACTTTTTATTTTAAAAATGAAAATAACTAATCTTTTTATTTTAAAATCAATGATTAAATAATTTAGTATTGTTCTTATCTAAAGTATTTAGTGTAAATATAAACTTACAGCAAAAAAAAAAATACCTCTTAGAGGAAATGTATTATTCTTTAAAAATAATATTTGTAGTAAAAAAAAAAAAAAAACTTTTTATGTTCGTGTAATTTTTTTTGTGATAAAAAAAATGTGTCTTTCAATTTTTATGTTAAACAGGGTTTTCAAAAAAATATTTTAGTCTAAATATTTTTTTCTTCTGTTAAAAAAATTTTTTTTACGAAAAAAAAAAATAGAAATATTTTTTAAATATATGATTTTTTTTTTTTGAATTTTTGAATAGTTGGGAATTTCACAAACACTAGCAATACTCTAGCAACAGCAAAAATAATATAGCGAAATATTCATACTATTGATATAATAGGTATTATAATAATATATAAATATATCATATTTTCAATTGATAAAAAAAGAGAAATAAAAGAACATTATAAACCAGCTAGACCACATATACACGAACATGTCTTTGATTGTCCAAGAAAAAGGTTCTTTCCAACACATTTTACGGTATGTAAATAGTAAATAATGATATTATCACATGGAAATAGTTAATTGAGAAGTAAATTTGAAATGAAAATGAAACAGAACAAATAGTAATAGTAATAACAGTAGTTTTGTAGAACATGGAATATAACATTATTAACAAAGTTTTTATTACAAATGGGATATATGTAATGGAAATAATGGGGGTTAACCAAATTGATACAAAATAGCAGAATATTATATTGAAATAATAATACAGATTTAATGAGAATATCTGATTCATTGAATATAACAAAGAAAAAGAAAAGAAACATAAAATTTTAATTAATAATGAAACGTCACATTTAAAGTGATTAATTGTGAGCAACATTTTTTTTTGGAATAAAATAATTGAGTAATTTGATAATTCATAGTAATAACTATGAAATATTAAATTAGATATTGAAAAAAGTTTAAAAAAATGCATAACTAGATTTAAATTCATTTCAAATTACCGATCTTTACCTATGAAAATAACATCACAAATTTGGAGCTTTTAGTTTTTTCTTTTTTTACTAACAATTAAAATTTTTTTTATTGTTTATTATAATAAATCTATTATTTGAAAACAGTTTGTTAAACACTAACGTTGATGGTAACATCAAGATCGTCTACGCCTTAACTTACATTAGAGGTGTTGGTAGAAGATACGCCAACTTAGTCTGTAAGAAGGCTGATGTTGATTTGAACAAGAGAGCTGGTGAATTAACCCAAGAAGAATTAGAAAGAATTGTCAGAATTATGCAATCCCCAACTGAATTCAAGGTCCCAGCTTGGTTCTTAAACAGACAAAACGATGTCAACGATGGTAAGGACTACCACAACTTGGCTAACAACTTGGAATCTAAGTTAAGAGATGATTTAGAAAGATTAAAAAAGATCAGATCTCACAGAGGTATCAGACACTTCTGGGGTTTGAAGGTTAGAGGTCAACACACCAAGACCACTGGTAGAAGAAGAGGTTAAACTTTGTATTTGTTAATTTAGAAAAAAAAACAAAAAAAATCTTTATATTAATAAACCATGCAGAGTAATATACTTAATTCTAATTAATACTTTGTCCCAATTATTTATAAAAAATGATATGTATTATATATGTTTATAAATAATAAAGCAAAACACTTTTGAAGTATAGAAAAAAAAATAAATAAACCAAACATTGTCGATATTTATTACTGAAAAGTAATATATTTTTTTAATTGTATAATTATGAATTATAGATTTATTCACATATTAAAAGTAGAAGAAAATTGTAGTTAATTTCAAGTCACGTGAATTTACATGTTTTTTATATATATAAATTTGTTTACATCTTTTTTTTTTATCAAATTGTTTTTTTTTTTGTTTTAAAATATTTAGTTTTATTATTTAAAATTATGATTTAATTTTAATGTTTAATATTATTTGTAATCTTTATAAATTTTATTTATTATATTTTTTTATTTTATTTAATTTTTTTGAAACATTTGATATTTTATTTTTTATATTTATAAAGAAAATATTGGGTATATAATATGGTTATCAATTATGATTAAATTTTAGATTAACTGTTACAATTAAGACATGAAATTAACATTTATTATTGTCTTATATTTATTTAATTTTTGTTTTTTTGGTGTTTACTTTTACACAATAGTTTTATTGAATTTAGTTTTTTCACTTTTAGCATCTCTTGATCTTCTATTTTGAAACCATACTTGAACTTGAGATACTGTTAACCCAGTCTCTTTACTCATGCCAATTTTTTCAACTTTATTAGGTTTTTTCGATTTGCTATTATAAAAGTCTTCAAAAACGGAAACAACTTTACTATCAGTTCTTCTTCTCTTTTGTCTAGCTAATTGTTCATTATCAATAAAAGGTTCTTGATTACATGAATATGAATTTTTAGAGTGCAAAATAAATGCAAATTTACCATTACTAGGTTTACTTTTTGTTTTTAAAGTATTTTTTTTAGTTTTAATTATTTTTTTTGTTGATGCTGTTGCTTTAACATTTTTTAATACTGTTAAACCTAAACCTTCAATTTTTGATACATGAATTTTTTCATCACATTTTTCAAGTGATTGTTCAGTAATATTATTTTGTTTTAAATAAAAATCAAAAGATTTTTTAGGATTGTTTGGACTACTAGTTAAATGATTACGATTTTGTTTGTTATAGAAAGTATCATCTGCAGATTTGAAAGTAAAAGATTGTTGTTGAGTAGTAAATTTTTCATCAGACAAATTTGGTGGAGATAAAGGAAGTGGAGCATTTGGAGGCATAAAATTTAATTTATTAAAATGGAGATTTTGTTTCTCTTCAAAACTTGTATGGAATTTTCCTGAGAAAGAGGCATTTTGGAAACCTCCATCACTCATTGTAGGAGAAATAAAAGGTAAAACATTGAAAGTACTAGTCTTTGTAGTTGTTGGTGTATTATAGATAGCACTGTTAGCTTGCATTTGTAAAACTGTTACTAAAGAAGGAAGTTTTATATTAGTTTTAGAATTTTCTGAACCATTAGTATTTTGAAGCCGACGCATTCCTTGTGATGACATGGTATAATTTTTTATTATTTAAATATTTACAAAAATGTAATGCCTTATAAAAAAAACAATTACTATTATTGGTATTTGTAATATTTTAAATAGTATATATAAATTATAATTTTTTTTGGTTTTTATATATAATAAAAAAGAAAAATATTATGTTGTTTACTATAAATTTTCGAATATTCAATTGTTTATCATGAATCCATAGAAAACAAAAAAAATATATATATTATAGTAGTTTTTTTTTTTTAAGGGTCTAAATATTGTGTTTTTTTTTTAGGTTCTTTCCTTCTGTGAGGTAACATTAAATTTCATTATATTTCTCTTTTAGGAAAATATATTAATGCTTTTTATAAAAATTATAAAATTTACTAATGATGCGTTACTTAGAAAACACCGCACAAAATGCATATATATATATATATATATATATATATTCTTATTTTTAATATATCATTAATCAAGTTTTTACTTGAAAGGGAAAGGAAATTAAAATAAAATAAACGATGCTAATGAAGGAAATATTTTTATACAATTTATTTATAAAAAATATCATATATTTCTGTTTTTTTTTCTTCAAAAAGTATATATATATCATTTGTTACAAATTAATATATATTATCTTTAAATGTTTTTAATGAGAAATAAAGAATGGATGAGTAGAAACATTTTTTTTTCTTCTTTTTTTCTCTCAATAAAATACAACTTTTTAAATAATATATATTTTTAAAAGCATAATTTATTAAATGGTTGTTACAAATAATTAATCTAATTACAGCATATTGATATTATTATTATTTATTTACTTTGTTGAATTTAGTAACATTGGGTTGTTTTTACCATTCTTTCTAACGCTACCATATCGATTGCTATAGTGCATTTTGTACTTTGTTCTTTCTCCCCCCCCTTTTTTAATATATATATATATTTTTCTCTCCCGTATTTTTTTTTTTTTATTCAAACGAATCCAAGATTTACAATTTATGTATTTTTTTTCCTGTTAAAAAAAAAAAAAAAAACTAAAAGCGATAAGATGGCAACAAAAAACACACCATTATACCTGAAATAAATATACAATTAGCCATTTAATACCAAAGTGAAAAGATAATAAGAAATATAATACACTAAAAAAAAAAAAAAACAACAACAACAAAAACGGAGTTTTCTTTTTTTAGTGTTACTGTTTTTTTGTATACAACCAAGCAACAACATCATTATTGGCTTATTGATCTAAATAAACTTTAATGTCTTCAAAAGAACATAGTAGAAGTGGATCTATATCTACACAAAGATCTAGTGTTGATTTTGTTAATAATAAAAATGGAGTCAAAAAATCACAAAGTACCAATAATCTGGCAAATATAGCAAATTTTCTTTGGGAATCAGGTAAACGAAGGTTCTCAAATGTAGATGCACCTCAAGACCAAACTAATATATTATTAAATGAAACATCTCCAGATAATAACAATAAAGCTTTTGAATCTGGATTAGAATCTGCTGATGAAGTTTCTTATGAAGAAGCTGCTCAGTTATTACAAGATTCTACTAATCAAAAATCAATACCATACAATTCACTAGATGTTTCAAATAACAATGTTTTAACTATGGATAAAACAGAAGTCATACCAAACATTACTATTCTTCCAGTAGAAACACCTTTTGAAAAGATCAAGAATGCTATGACAGGAGAAAACGAAATTACAAATAATCATTTATATCTTAACAAAAATGTATCTTCTGCTCCTAAAAAAATTGTGATTATTGGTGTGCATGGATTTTTCCCTCATCCAAATATAAGAAAACTTATAGGAAACCCAACAGGAACATCTCATCGTTTTATTCAAGAAGCTGAAAAATCTATAAGGGAATACTATGACAAGACTGATAATGCGTTGGAAATATTTAGTATAGCTTTGGAAAAAGAAGGTAAAGTTTTTGAAAGAGTAGATCATTTTTATGATATTTTATGTGAAAATGAAACTTATTTGAACAAAATCAATCAAGCAGATTTAGTTTATTTTGTAGCTCACTCTCAAGGATGTCCTACAACACTTATATTATTGGCGTAAACTTTTGAAAAATGAGATCATTATTCAATCTAATGATTATAATGATGATAGTACACTTTTACCAAAGATCGGTATTTTATGCATGGCTGGTATCATGAATGGACCAGCATACTATAAAGATAGATATTGGTTTACAAAATTGTATTTTAAATTTGAAGGTGATAGATTATTAGAATTGTTTCAATTTCAAAATTTTGATTCTTTGCAAATGACTATTTTGAGAGAATCTATAGAATTTTTGATTTCCAAAAATTGTAAAATTTGCTTTGTAGGAAGTTTAACTGATCAATTAGTTCCTCTTTACTCTTCATGTTGTTACTTTTTAAAACCACACCCTAATATCTTTAGAAGTTGCTATATTGACAATTTAAATAATACAAATTTACATAAAAAACAGTTTTTGATAAATCTTGTAAGAATTAGTTTGAAATTATTAAATTTAGGACACACTGATAATAAAATGTTGTTAAATGTATCCCAATTTTTGATTGGAAAAATGAATGGTAAAGGGCATTCTTCTTTATACTATGATTCAAAAGTCTATTTGTTAGGATTCAGATTTGTTTGGGAAACTAGCGATATTCCTCACGATAGAAAAACAGTGAGACTTGAACAAAGCGGAAGTTTGCCAAATAAGTTAAAATTAAGCTTTCAAAAATATCATATTGAAAAACTTGATTTTACAAACAAATTAAACACGGAAATGATTAATAAAAAACTAATATGGGCAAGTCTAGGATTTTTGAAAAATTTACAACATTTGAAAGATAAAACTAGTGGAATTTGGGGGTTTTTCTTATCAAATCAAGATAAAGATTTGACTAACACTAATAGTTTTAAAAATAGAATTTTTTC
>LXPE01000008.1:320500-334494 GCA_001664025.1 Hanseniaspora valbyensis NRRL Y-1626
TTTTTAAATTATTTATTTATTAACTAATTACTATTTTCTTTTTTTATTTTTTAACTTTAATTAAAAATTTTTTTTTTTTTTTTTTTTAATTTATATATATATATATAATGACCAAAATCTTATTTATTTACTATTTATATATTTAATGGTTAAAGATTGTATCCGAACCAATAACTTAAATAACAAAAAGATTATTATTAACTTTAACCAAATGTCTGATATTCCTACTAGATTACAACCTATCTTTGAACAAATTGATAAAAACACTGAAGCCAACATCGCCAAATTAGCTACTGCTATCTCTTTTAAAGCTGTCTCTGGTGATGAATCTTTAAGACCTGAATTATTCAAAAAAGCCGATTATATCCAATCTTTATTAGAAAAATTAAACTGTACAGATATTCAACAATTCGATTTGGGTGAAGAAAAACCTGGCTTGTCTTTACCTCCTGTAATTTTAGCTAGATTAGGTACCTCTCCAACCAAAAAAACTGTTGTTGTTTATGCCCATATGGATGTTCAACCTGCTTCCAAAGAAGATGGTTGGGATACTGAACCATTTGAATTATTCCATGATAAGGAAAATGGTTTATTAATCGGTAGAGGGTCTACTGATGATACTGGTCCATTATTGGCTTGGTTGAACATGCTAGAAGCTCACCAACAATTAGGTTTAGAATTACCTGTCAATTTGATCTTTTGCTTTGAATCTATGGAAGAATCTGGTTCCATAGGTTTAGACAAGTTTATTGAAGATGAAGCTAAAACTTCTGGATACTTCTTTAAATATGCTTCCAAGATTGATTCTGTTGCTATCTCTGATAACTATTGGTTAGGAACCACTACTCCAGCTTTAACATATGGTTTAAGAGGTTGTAACTATTATCAAATTAAAGTTGATGGTCCAAAAGCTGATTTACATTCGGGTGTCTTTGGTGGTTGTATTGCTGAGCCTATGATTGATTTAGTTCAATTATTGTCTACTTTAGTCAATTCTAAAGGTGAAATTTTGATTCCTGGTGTGAATGAAATGGTTGCCCCTGTCACAGATGCTGAAAGAGAAATTTATAAATCCATCACTTATTCTGTTGAAGAATTCAATGAATCTTCAAATTCTAACACTTGTCTATTTGACAATAAGGAAGATATCTTAATGCACAGATGGAGAATGCCATCTTTATCTGTTCATGGTATTGAAAATGCTTTCTCTGGCCAAGGTGCTAAAACAGTCATTCCAGCTACTTGTTCTGGAAAATTCTCCATAAGAACAGTCCCTCACATTGACTCTGACAAATTAGATGCTTTGGTAATTGATCATGTCAATAAACAATTTGCTAAGCTAAACTCTCCAAACAAAATGGTTTGTGAATTAGTCCATAATGGTGCTTATTGGTACAGTGATCCTCATAACTCTTCCTTCACTGCTGCTTCAAAAGCTACTGAATTAGTTTGGGGCCAAAAACCAGATTTGACTAGAGAAGGTGGTTCTATTCCAATCACTTTGACTTTTGAACAGCAATTGAAATCTTCTGTAGTTTTGATTCCTTGTGGTAAAGGTAATGATGGTGCTCACAGTATCAATGAAAAGATTGATTTAGAAAACTATGTTAAAGGTGCCAAACTATTAGGTTCTTTCTTATACTATTTCTCCGAAACTGATTAAATCAGATATATATATATATATATATATGTGTTAATATTTATAAATTAAATGATTTGATATTTAAATAAATAAAAAAGGGAAGATGCAAAAATATATTAACAATTAATTAGTTGGGTAAATATAATTTATTGATGTGGATCACATGATTATTTACAAACTTTTTATGGAGAAAAAAATTTTTTTTATTTTTTGTTTTTGTTTTTTTTTCCCTTTAATGAAGTGTGCATTTTTTTTTGTTTTTGTTTGTTAGTAACAAAAATAGAATTTGTATATATATATATATATATATATGTAATTTGTGTTTTTTTTTTTTTTGATTTGTTTGTTTTATATTCTGTTCAATGATTACTTATTTTACTGTACATTTAATCATTATAAAACTATATAATATAACCAAAAACAACAATAAAATATACTTTGTTTTATTTTAATAATAATATATAAGCATTTATTTTTTAAAAGAATAAACAATTAATAGAATACAACAAGCTTTAAAATATTAATCTTAACTGTTTCTATTTCTATTACTCTCTTTTAAATAAATGTCACAAACAAAAGCAAAAATAAATAATAATACAAAAATTATCAATTTTAAAGAAGATTTAATAGGTAAAGATAGTTTTAATAATGATAATGAACTTTTAACAAACTCGGATAAAGTAAAAAATAAAGTATATAAAAATTTCAAACAACTTCTTATAAGTCAAACTATTGAAAATGATTCCGATGATATATTTAACAACAATAACTTATTATTCATCAATACTACTAAACACAACAGTTTCAATAAAGATAACAACTCTTTAGATATTGATGATGAAATATTTGATTCTTGGATTCCTTTCATTAATGAATTTGTTAAAACTGATTCGCTGTCATCTATAGTATCCAATTTAGAAGAAGACTCTAATAAACTATTAGAAGATAATGATATTCTAGCAGAAAACCCATTTTTTTTGAAACAAATAAATTCATGTTTTGCACAACTTTATGATTTACAAGTCGATATAAATGGTTTAAGATTATCAACAAATTTAAATAATATAGAAACTCAACTAAATGATGAAATTGAAAATCTTATTGTTTTGAAAGAAGTAAACAATCAATTATCTATAAATGACTATAAATTGAAAAAATGCAATAAATATATTGACAACATTTTAAAAATATTAGAATTGTTTAACAAATGTAATGAGTTGATCAATAATTCTAAAAATTTCATTGCTGCTTTAAATAACTTAAAGACTCTTGAAATATATTTTAATAACTTCATTGTTAATACAAACAAATTTGAATTCATGAAATTGTTTCAATATAGAATCACAGATTTTAAAGATAAAATTAAAACTGAAATCTTCTTACAGTTGAAAGAATCATTAACATTAAGATTAAGTACTAAATTTGATAAATATGGTCAAATGTATTATTCTCTTTACTCTGATGTTTACTTAAATAATTGGAAACAATATGTTAACAAAAACATTTTATTCAAAAGAATAAATAATACTTCAGATGAAGTAGATTTGAAATTCAATTCTGATATTGAAAGATTAATGAGAAACAATTTCACAGAAGTTGAAACTAAAGAACTTGAAAATGAGTTAAATAAACTTGATGAATGGTATAATTTGATTCCATTTTTTGATGCTATTCAAGTTTTCAAATTATTTGATGAATATGATAATGGGAATGTAATCACCAATGAAACAGAATTGGATCAATTACTTTTGGAATGTCAAAAATTTTTTAAAAATTTCAAAACAGAAATAATCAAACCAATGGTTTTGGATAAGGATATTGACAAAAATGAGACTGATTCTAAAACAAGTATTTTTGACAATATACAATCATTTAGACAATACATTTTTAAATTAATTGGTTTTTTAAATTTTGAAAACTATATTGATGTTCAAACAGGTAATGTTTTTAAAGATTCTTTAAATATTAATGAATTTTGGAAACAATTTAATGAAGTTTTCATTTCTCAAGTTGAAATTTTTATTGATATTAATATTCAAAATAGTAATTCTGAATTTTATAACTTAATAAATGATTGTTTGGCTATATTAGTTATTTGTTTTAAAGAAAATAATATTGATTATTTAGATTTATTGAAATTACAGTATTATAATTTTACTAAATTCACTGAAAAAGAGTTTATAAGTTTTGATGTATCTTTCAAAAATTTATTAAATGATGATGATTTCATGCCATTAAACCTAGATGAAAAGAAATTGTTTAACAAAATTTTAAAATTATGTTGGTTTAAAAAAGAAGATCTTTTAGAATTCAATGAAAGTAAACTCAATGTTTCAGATGAAGACTTCTTGGCATGTTTACCATTTTCACCATTATATCCAATGACTTGTTCTTTATTAAGAAAGATTGAAACAAATATGGTCAAATTTATTGATATTTATAATTTTGAAAGTATAAGCATTGCTTGTAAAAGACAATTGATTCATGGTATAGATAAAATTTTTAGTGAATCTGTTATTAAGAATTTTGAACAGAAATTGAATAGTACTAGTAGAGAGGAATTGTCTCAAATTTATATTAATTTGGAGTATTTCCATATTGCCACTTTAGAAATGTCATCAAAATTGATTAAAACTTTAAGATTAAATAAAAATTTCAAATTAAAATCCTGTGATATGATGAATTCATTAAGGGACTCTATTGAAGATAAATTGATCAATTTGATTGATTCTAAAGTTCAAGATTTAATTGAAATGATTGAGATTGATTGGACAAGTACAACTGTCACTAATGAACCTAATTTGATCATTTCTGATATTGCCCAATTCTTGGAAATGATGTTCACATCTACATTAATCAATCTACCGTCTCAAATAAGAACCTTGTTAATTTTTAGAGAATTTGATATTTTAACAAATAAGTTTTTGGATATTTTCATTAACATGACTCCAAGTACTATAACACCACAAGCAGTATTAAACTTTGAGACTGATATTAGATGTTTAGAAAATGTTGTATCATCATTGTTTGATGGGTATATCTTTAAAGAAGATGATGAATCTACAAGAGCATCATTGAAATCTACATTTGATGAAATTAATCAATACATAAAATTAGTGAAGACAGGTGATTTAGGTGAAAACTTTAATAACAATAGAATGAAAATATACCCAAGAATTCAAACAGATATGGCTGTCAAACTGATGAACAAGTTATCAACATATCAAAATCTATTGAAAGAAAGAGAATTAGAGAGACAAAGAAAATTACAACAACCTAATGAAGATAAATCAGATAATCATTCATTGTATGCTACCCAAAGCAAAAAGTTGTTTGGTCTAGGAACAAGTAGTGCTGATCATGCTCATGATGATTCCAAATCATTATTGTCAACAAAGACTAAGAAAAAATTTGCAAAAGTATTTCAAAGAAAAGGACTATAAAGTTATATATATGAAGTATGATAGTTTAAAAGAGTATAAAAATCATGTGATTTTCAAACGATTTTAATTTATAGCATTTTTTTTTTTTTTAAACTTTTATAACTATATATGATGGTATTTATTATATTTAAGTAGGAGTAGTTTTTTTTTTAAATTAAATATATATTCTTAATCTTAAATAGCTTAAAGTATAATTATGTTTTAATATAATAATTAACAAAAAAAAATATATAATCATTTTAAACATTTAATTATATTTATTTCCTAATAATCTTTTAAAATTAATAATGTAAATTTAAGGTTTACACTGGTGAGAAAAAAAAAAAAGGAGAAAAGATTGCCAAATGGGAGATTAATTCCGCGGAAGTACCAAATTTTTTTTTTTAATTTAATAAATAAAAAAAAAAATATATATATAATATCTCTTTTCAATGTTTTAAGGGGTAAAAAAAAAAAAAAAAAAAAAAAGGACTCCTACATTCAATTACCAAATATATATATGCATATATATATATATAATACCTTTTATTATTATTATTATTTAAAATAAGAGTATTCATGCCAAATAGCTTTTATAACACTATCTATATATTATAAATTATCTTGTTATTGCTATTTATGTCAAAAATACACAAATGTTTAAAGATATAAGGTTAAAAAAATCTCATAACAATAGTAATGGGAATATAAATACCATTAATGTAAAAAATAATGTGGAATCTACATCAAACAAACAAAATCTACAACAATCAGTAAACATCGGGACAACACTCCCTGTAAGTTTCAATCCACATGCTAGTATTAATGGAAGAAAATCTGTAGATTCAGACACTTCTATAGATTCATTATTAAACGGAATTCCTATGATTAAAGGAACGCTCACGCATGAATGGGGTAACTCATCTGCTAAGAAGAAAACTAGTGATATAATTAAATTGAATAATGAAGATGGAACACCCTTAACATCACCTATACAACTAACAAAAACAGAATCTCCACCAGAAACTTTATATGAGGACTCATTAGATGTAATCAATAATAATACTAAACCTAGTATACCAACAAAAGTTTTTGTAGATAAAAAGAAAAGAGAAACTAATAGAGCAGCGAGGATTTTGTCTAATGATCAGTTTTTAAATATAGATGTCCTATCTTCTGAAGATAAAAAACTTATTGAGAAAATAAATAATGGTAAAATTTATGAATCCCCAAAGAAAAAACGAGAAATGATAAGTGCTTTGATGTCTAAGGCATCTTTTTCTTCTTTCAAAGAGGCATCAAGTGAGGATGATAATTATACAGTATCTTTTTCAAAAAAAGAGAAACGAAATTTAAATAAAAACTCAAAAAAGAAAACAACATCAATTGATTTCAAAAAACAAAGTAGTCATAAAAATGGTAATAACAACAGTAGTAATAATATTAACAATAATAGCAGTAGTAATAATAGTAGTACTAATAATAGTAGTAGTGGAAATAATAGATCTAGGTCTGTTTCCACTACAGAGAGTATTAATTCTGAATCAAGTGATGTTTCAGCTACTTCTCAATTTTCTTTCCAATTTACAGGTAGAAATAGTTCTGTGAAATATTATAGTAAGAATAATCCCAAGGATATTGAAATGATGTATTTTGATGACTTATATGAACATGAAGTTGATGTGGAAGATGATGGTATTAATGAAGAAGATATGTTTGATGATGAAAGTGATGATGATGATGTCGAAGAATTTGGAAATGGATTTTCTAATATTGCTCTAATAAGTGAAGAAGAGGATGAAGAAGACAATGTGATGATGATGAACATAATGATGAGGAAACAAAAAATGAATATGGTGAGGAAGAAGATTTTAATGAAGGTAAAAATAATAATTTTGAGTGTGGATTTTCTAATCTCTCCAGCAATAGCGAAGATGAAAATGAAGATACTATTGATGGTGATATTTTGAAAAGGACCACCACTGGAAACACCTTAAAATATCAAGACCAAATTATAAACCAAGGTACTTACATAGATGAAGATGATGATGAAGAAATAGTTAATATTAAAAATAGAGCTTACAGAAAACAAGAGGAAAAAGAAGAAGAAGAAGAAGATGATTTATTGACTCCGATTGCTAATGAAAACGGAAATAAAATAAACAGTTTTAAAGATTTATTTGATATTTCAGATGATGAAGATGAAATAAATCAACATGATATCACTCCTAAAGCTAAGAAAACTGCTGTATCTACTCTATCAAGTTATAATGATTTATTTGATTTGAGTGATCCTGATGATTTTGATGAATCAGTAAATGAAAACAATATATCAAGAAATAATGAATTAATTGATTACACAAATGATTCTGATTTGGAAAAATTGATTGAAGAAATGGATGAATCTTTGAATGTTGAACCAACTAGCCAGACATCAACTACTTACAGTAAAGAACCACCTTCTAGAGGAACATCTCCATTATTTTCCAATCTACTTAGATCTCCTAAACCACAATCCAAAAAAAACTTTGGTTACACTCAGTTTTATGGGAAAAATAGTATATCAGCGATTTACAATGATCCAATTGGAACAGCAAGTTTAGTTCAATCTCCGAACTCAACATTAGTCAATTTGCCTCCAAGAAATATATTGAAGTACCATGATTTAAGTACAAATTTGGATTCTAATATACCTGGAAGAATGGGAGAATTGTTTTTCATTGATGAAGAGGAAGAAGAAGAAATTCCGTCTAATCACAAATATTTGAGTGATTATTGTGGTGAAGTTTTAGATGATGATTTGATATTAGATGAAATAAACGAAATCCCAGAAGATTATGATGATTCTGATGATGCACCATCACTTAATGACACCAATGGTATATTATATCAACAATCACATTCAAATTCAATATCCAGTAATTTTTCTAAAAAATCTTATACAAGTTATAATAGTAATGAAAAAAATGAAAATTGGACCTTGGAAAATAATAACAATAATAATAGACATAATTCTGCAAATAATAATATCAATAGTAGCAACAACAGCAGCAGCAGTAGTAGTAGTAACAACTTAATTAATGCTAGTCATAAAACTAAATCTCCAAAATACTCCAAACTTTTCCAAAAGAGTAGTACATTAGTTGCAAGAAATGATAAACCCCAAAACAACAAAATGAGTATTAAAACAAAGACAATAACATTTTTTAAAAGACACAATTATAATGATAATACAAATAATAGCAAATACAATAACAATTCATCACATAGCAGAAGTGGTTCAAAAACACCACCAAGAATTATTGCAGCTGATATAGATTTGAGTCCAATTCAAGAAAGAAGAGGTTCTATAGAAGAGTAGGGTTATAAATATAATGAAAAAATATATATAAAAATAATAAAAAAAATGTAATTATAATTATAATATTATATATATATATAAAGAGGTATTGAAATATATATATTTTTTTAAAAAAAAAAAATTAATACTATATTCAAGTTTTCTTCACCCACCCAACTAATATATAAATCCAATTCACAAATCATCAATTACAAGTTGTGCAAATTGGCAGGTTTCTTCTAATAAATCAACAACACTTTTTGAATCTGATGTTTCATAATCCAAAGGTTCATGGTTAAGTAGTTTTGAAGGTGATAAGATTCCAGAGCCATTATTAGGTTCAGAATATAATCTTTTGTTCGACAAAATAGGGAAAGAGATAGAGGATATTAGATCATTTGTATTGAAATTTTCTTCAAAAACACTGATATTTTCAACAGAAAAATCATCTCCTTTATCAATATTTTTATCTAAATAATAATAATCATCATCATCATTTTGATTATGAGCAATATCAACTCTTTTAATTTTATTTATAGTCAATGGTGGAAATTCAAAACTTTCATCAGAATTACATGCTTCTCTTTGTTTTTTCAGTAAAGGAGATGGGAACTTAAAACTAGAAGAATCATGATGAGACTCAGAATCGTCATCATTTTCATCAGATATATCATCTATGTTTCTAAGAATTGGTGATTGTGCAATTGCCACATGCATTTGTGGATCACGAGATAATCTTAAGGGTGATCTTAAAGGTACTTGGACAATTTCTTCTTCAATGTCTTGATAATCAGCATTGAGATCTAAGAAGAGATTTTTCTCATTATGATCACATAAGTCTAACAGACCTTGAAATGTTTCACTACTGAAATAGGAACTTATGGACTCAGTATCGGTTCTTGCTTCAATTAAATCTAAATCAATAACTTCTTCATTAATTTCATCATCCCCTTCATCAATTTTATCTTCTTCAAGCGGTAATATAGGTAGCTTTTTCTGTTTTTTTTCAAAACTATGTTTTTTCTTGAAATTATCAGAGATCATATTTGCTGTTTGTTTTTTAACAAAACAATCATTTGATTCATTAAAGCCAAGATATGTAGGATTATTAAACATCTCCTCATAATTTATAGAGTAATCATGTTCTTCTGAATCAAAAGTAAGATCAATAATTTGAGAAGTATCTGATAAAACGGATGAATCATTGAATGTACTATTATTAGTATTATTATTATTTTCAGGTTTACAAAAATCTGATAAAAGTTCATAAGATTGACCATTATAAATTAATGATTTTCTTTTCTCTTTTTTACTTGTTTTAGCTAACTTATCAGGTAAATTTATTTTTAAAGGTATCAATTCATTATGTTGACTTTCCACATATAAATCATCAATTGTTGTTTCATCTTCAAATTTATCAATCATATTATTTTTCAATGGTTTAGAATAGATATTAGAGAGACCTAAATATGTTTCATTTATTTTATTTAATCGTTCTGAATCTGTGAATGTATTTGATTTATTGAAATCTTTGATAATATCATCAATACTTTCATTTAATATGCTTTTAAATTCGTCTTGTGATTTTATATCATCATAAATTCTTAGTTTTCTTTTAATGTCTACAATACTTGCAGATGATACCATATCATATTGAGATTCATTATTATCCTCATTATACACTTCATAAAAAGATATTCTTTTACCTTTAGTTGCCATTAAAATTTATATATACTTATATATATATAGTAAATGTTACAAATAGTTTATTATTAATTTGTTTTGGTTATATGATTTAATTTATTTACTATTGTTAATAATATATTATATATAATTATCATATTAATTTGTTTTAATCTAAAACATGTATATATATTTAGATAAAATGTATTGATGCATTATTATTGTTACTATTAGTATTTTTTTTTTTTAAATGTATATATTGTTTACATACATATTTCCTAATTAAGACATATACATTTTAATTAGTTTAGTAAATATACACGTGACTATAATTAATAATTTTTGAAATCTATAAATATATTCGGGTAACTCCTTATATATTTATAAAGAAAAAAAGAGAACGAGCAAAAAAAAAAAAAAAAAAAAATTTTTTTTTTTGTTTGTAATCTTTCCTTTCCCCTTTTTTCTTACTTCCCCTTGGTCTTTGAATTCATTTTGTTGGAGTTTCAATAATTTTTTTTTTTTCTAAACACGTTAACAAAATATCTTTTTAAATGTAAAAAAAATAATAATATACATATTGATTTATAGATAAATAAGATTATAAGATTGTAAAAATACTAAATAAATGCTAATTAAATAAACCAAACAAACAATAAATAGAATTTACAAAAAAAAAAGAAACCATTTTCTTTTTTTTTTTTTTTTTTTTTTTTGTTCTCTAATCCATCGTATCTATCTACATATATATATATATAAATAATATTATATTTTAAGATAGATATTAATAATGTCTGAAGAAAATACTGATACTGCTCAATATGATTACGATTATGATTATTTGTTTAAACTAGTACTAATAGGTGATTCTGGGGTAGGAAAATCTAATTTGTTAACAAGATACTCTGGTAATGAGTTTCAAGTCAACTCTAAATCAACAATTGGTGTTGAGTTTGCTACAAAGATAGTTAAAATTGATGGTAAAGTTATAAAAGCACAAATCTGGGATACTGCAGGTCAAGAAAGATATAGAGCTATCACTAAAGCTTATTATAGAGGAGCTTTAGGTGCTTTAATTGTTTATGATATCACAAAGACAAAGAGCTATGAAAATTGTAATGATTGGTTAAATATTTTGAACAGCAATCTAGATAATGATATTGTTATTGGATTGATTGGTAACAAGAAAGATTTACAACACCAAAGAGCAGTTCCTGTTGAAGAAGCTCAAGAATTTGCAAGAAATAATCAACTTCTTTTCACTGAAACATCTGCTCTATCAAATGAAAACGTTGAAAGGGCTTTTGATGAATTGATCAACTCAATCTATCAAAATTTGAAACAACAAACTGGAATGGATTCATTGAATAACTTTGCAAACACAAACAACAATAATAATAGTAATAATAATACAGAATACTCTTCTACCAATACTGTTTCCTTAGCTAACAGCAAAAAGACTGAAAAATCATCTTCTGGTGATTGTTGTTGATCCAACAATCTTTAAATTTAAAGACAAAGAGTTAAGTAAATAAGTAGATGATGATGTTTTTTTTTATTTATTCAATAATAATAGATACAAATATATATCTTTTTATTTAATATACTTATATATATATATACTTGATGTTACTATTTTATTGAATTTTTAATACAAAATATATATATTGTTTTTTTGTTTGTTTTTGATTTGTGGATGAATCTAGGAATCTAGAACTTTACAGTCTGTAAAATATTACACGTGACTACAGAAATAAACTCCGGGTAAGAACTCATTTATTTTTGTTTTTTTTCTTTCTAAAATATTTAAAGTTTTTATTATCGAAAGAGAGAAAAAAAAACAAAAAAAAACAATAAATCATGACTTTTGATATTAATTTTGTTTAATCAAACAAGGAATGAGGAATTTATTAACAAACCGTATTATCTTTTTTTTTTTAATTAAAAAATTATACGATAACATATTATATATATAGAGAAACAAATAATATTTAAAACTTCTTTTTCATAACCAAAATAAAAAAAATAGAAACATTATCAAATTATGGTGGTGTATTGTAAAATAATTAAAACCTCTGATGATTTCACAGGGAAATTCACTGTATATTACTTATCCCTTTTCAAAAGAGATAAAGATAAAGATTTATTAATAAATAAACAACCTTTAAAAAAAAGATACTCTGATTTTTTAAATTTTAAAGAAAATTTGGAATCAAGATTTAAATGTAATATACCTTATTTTTTCCCTTTTAAAAACGATACGAATGAATATAAATCAAAGAATGATAATCAAAATACCTGGTTCAATCCTGTAACATTGATTAAGAATAAAAAATCAACTGATGCTTCAGTTGTCACTTTTAGAAAGACTAAATTAGAACAATTTCTAAATGATCTTTTAAGTGATTCATTTGATGATAAATGGAAAAAATCTATAATTACAAGCAATTTTCTGGAAATTGATAAAAGTTACATTGTAGATCAAAATAATGTTACAGATATATTGAATGCGGATTCCAAACTTGCAGATGCTTACTATACTCTTGACAGTAATGAGACTAAAACTGTTGATGAAAAAGAAGAAGATTGGTGGGTGATATTTAGAAACTTATCTGATTTACTTAAAACAATTACCGAAAATAATGAAAAAGAAGAAGATAAAGAGACAAATTTGAAAACATTGATGAAGAGTAGACTTTTATTGCAAAGATTAGAAAGCAACTTGTATAATACTGATAAACACCGTGATTTGATGAAACGAGAAACAAATTTTAAAAAATTAAAACAGGAAGTATATGATAAATCCAATAAACTCTCAAGCAATACATTGACAAATCAAAATACTACTGAAGAAAGTGAAAATAACAGCACTAGTTTAAACAATTTCTTAAACAGGGCAACATTAATGTCATCAAATTCCTCAACATCAATATCCTCTTTAAGGGCAACACCTGGCAGAACATTGGGGTGTAAAAAACAAATGCTTGAAGAGCAAAAAACTGAATTGAAATCACAAGAACAACAGATAGCAGACTTGCATAACACTGTTGTGATGCAAAAGAACTTAGGAATAGCTATAAACAATGAGTTGAAGTCTCAAATGGAACTGATGGATTCAGTGGATGAGGATTTGACAGATACATCCAGAAAAATTAATAGAGCTAATAATAAAGCAAATAAATATAACAACAACTCATAATTTATACATAAAGTTTATATATATATATATATATATATGCTTATAAAGTGTTACTGTAATTTTTTTGATACATTGAAGACTTAAATGATTTTATAAATATTATTTATATTTGGAATTTAATTTCATATTTTCGGGTAGATTTTTTCCTTTCTCTTCTTTTTTTTTTTAAAAAAAGAAACAAGAGAAAGTCATCGAAGAAAGAGAGAGAAAAAAAAAATTAACAAATTTAACAAATTTAACAAATTAAACAAAAATAAAAAACACCAAAATCTACATATTTACAAACACTTATACATCAACTTTTTTTTTTTTAGATATGTTTACACCTCCTTCTGATCCTATAAATAAAACAGATACTCTAAAAGTGTCTCAACTTTGTGAACTATGTCATTCTAGAAAAGCTATATTAAAAAGACCTAAAAACTTAATGAAAATATGTAAAGAATGTTTTTACAATGTTTTTGAAACAGAAATCCACAATACCATAACCACAAACAAATTATTTTACCCTGGTGAAAGGGTGGCAGTTGGTGCTTCTGGTGGTAAGGATTCTACTGTTTTAGCATACGTTTTGAAAAAACTGAATGAAGACCATAATTACGGTATAAAAATTACTCTTTTGTCTATAGATGAAGGTATCGTTGGCTATAGAGATGATTCCTTGGCAACAGTGAAAAGAAATAAAGAACAATATAACCTACCACTAGA
>LXPE01000008.1:338331-355917 GCA_001664025.1 Hanseniaspora valbyensis NRRL Y-1626
ATGAATCTATTTGCATTTGCTTACGTCTTCAGATTCAGAATTGAAGCAAACAAAAAAACCGATAAAAGAATTGGTTTAATTAGAGAAATCGCTAATTCTTTAAAAATTATTAAATTTTATGCTTGGGAAGATGCCTACTATGATAACATTTCTAAAAGAAGAAATGAGGAAGTGTCTCAATTGGGTAAAATGCAAGCTTATATCTCTATTGTTATTGCTTATGGTATACTAACACCAACAGTTGCTTCTATGATTGTGTTTGTTTGTTTATATGGTATAAAAGGTGGCTTAAAATCTGCTGCTAATACTTTCTCTTCTTTAGCCATTTTCCAAGTTTTATCTGCTATTGTTTTTTTATTACCTCAAGCTTTCTCTACCGGGTTGACTGCTTATGTAGCTTTTAAAAGAGTCCAAGAGTTTTTATTATCTGAAGAAGTTGATCCTGAAACTTTGAAAGCTATTCCTTGTGAAAATATTGAAAACAGTATTGAAGTTAGAGATTGTTCTTTTGAATGGGGAGAAGAAAGTGTTGCAGATAATGATGAAGAAAATGATAGTAGTAGTACTAGTAATGAAAAAAATAGTAAGGATAAAAAAAATAAAAAAAATGATAATGGTAACGAGAGACATGAAATTAAGATCAAATCATCATTTAAAGGTTTACAAAATTTAACTTTTGATATTAAAAAAGGTGAGTTTGTGATCATTACTGGTCCAATTGGTTCTGGTAAATCTTCTTTGTTATATGCTTTATCAAGATTAATGACAAAAACTTCTGGTGAACTTAGAAGTACTGGTGATTTACTACTTAATGGTCAACCTTGGATTCAAAATACCACTTTCAAAAACAATATTACTTTTGGTACTGCTTTTGATAAAAAGAAATATGATACTGTAGTTCACGCATGTGCATTAACTGGTGATTTAGAAGTTTTGGAATCTGCTGAAAATACTGAAATTGGTGAAAGAGGTGTTACTCTCTCTGGTGGTCAAAAACAAAGACTTTCTTTAGCTAGAACTTGTTACAAAGAAGCTGATATTTATCTATTTGATGATGTCTTATCAGCTGTTGATGCCCATGTTGGTAAACATATTATGGATAACTGTTTATTGAAACTTTTAAATGGTAAAACAAGATTATTAGCTACCCATCAACTAAATTTAATTGAACATGCAGACAAAATCATCTTCTTAAACTCTGATTTAACATATGAAATTGGTACTCTTGATGAATTACTTACAAAATCTTTAGATTTTAAAAAATTAATGGAAAATTTTGCTGATAATGATTTTAATGGTAAAAATGAAAACAATGAGAAAAAACACACAAAAGAAAAAATTGAAAAAATATCTATTTTGGAAAAAAAAGATACTTTAGATGTCACCTCAATTGAATCTTCATTTGATGAAAAGGAATATGAGCTTGCACAAAAAGAACAGGAAGAGAGAAAGAAAGGTAGAATTATGATTAAAGAAGAAAGAGCTTTCAATTCCATTGGTTTAAAACTGTATCATGATTATTTTGTTTATGGTGGTGGTAAGAAGTTTTGGCCTGTTGCTGTTTCAGGAGCTTCATTTTCCCAAATTTTAAACACTTTTTGTATTCTATTCACTACTGTCTGGTTATCCTATTGGTCTGAAAAAAGATTTAAACATAAAACTGATGGTTTCTATATTGGTATTTATGTTTTGTTTTCCTTTTCTTCCATGATAACAACATTTTTATCCTCCATTATCCTTTTCATGATTTGTTTAAATGCTTCAAAAAAACTTCATAATGCTGCTGCTAAAAATATTCTTCATGTTCCAATGTCTTACATTGATACTACCCCTATAGGAACTATTATTAATAGATTTTCAAAAGATATTGATATTTTGGATAATGAATTGCCAATGAATTTTATTTTTTCTTTAAATCAAGGTTTTACCATTTTTGGTATTTTAATTATGGCTATAATTTATCTACCATGGTTTGCCATTGCTGTTCCATTTTTGATTTTCGTTTTTATAACAATCATAGATATTTACCAAACAACAGGAAGAGAGGTTAAAAGATTAGAATCTGTTCAAAGATCTTTTGTTGTTAATAATTTCCAAGAAGTAATGTCAGGTCTAGACACTATTTCAATGTTTAAAATGGAGGAAATGTTTGTTTACAAAAATGATTTCACTACTGATAAACAAAATGAAGCTACAATTGTCTTCCAAGGTTTGCAAGCATGGTCTACCATCTGGATTATGTTATTAGCTGTCTGTTTCACTATCATGGTTTGTATAATGTGTGTTTGTGGTGTATTTTCAATTGGTGCTGCTGCCACTGGTGTTTTATTAAATTATATTATTGAATTATCCTCTGGTTTAAGAAATTTGTTAAGAGAGACTACTGAATTAGAAAATTTCATGAACTCTACTGAAAGAGTAGCCAATTATGCTGATGAGCTTAAACAAGAAGGAACTTATAAGGACCAAGCAACTGATCCAGGTGATCAGTGGCCTTCCCATCCATCTATCAAGTTTGATGGTGTTTGTATGAGATATAGAAAAAACTTACCATTAATTTTGAAAAATTTGACATTTGAAGTTCAAGCAGGTGAGAAAATAGGTATTTGTGGTAAAACGGGTTGTGGTAAATCATCAACGGTAGCATCTTTATTCAGAATCACTGAGATTGAACAAGGGAGAATCATAATTGATGGTATTGATATTAGCAAATTAGGACTTTACAATTTAAGAAAAAAAATTAGTATTATTCCACAAGAATCAATTTTGTTTAAGACTACCATTAGATCCAATTTGGATCCATTTAATAATTATTCAGATGATGAATTATGGGAAACTTTAGTCAATTCAGGTGCTATTGAAGCAGATGAACTTGAAAAAGTTAAAAAACAAAAATTCCCAGAAGATGCTGAGACTGCACATAAATTCCATTTGTATAGACAAGTTGAAGAA
Organism: Hanseniaspora valbyensis NRRL Y-1626; assembly: GCA_001664025.1. Taxonomy (NCBI): domain Eukaryota; kingdom Fungi; phylum Ascomycota; class Saccharomycetes; order Saccharomycodales; family Saccharomycodaceae; genus Hanseniaspora; species Hanseniaspora valbyensis. Next base: position 341,284 of record LXPE01000008.1, read on the forward strand.
GATGGTAAGAATTTCTCTCTTGGTGAAAAACAACTTTTAGGATTATCAAGAGCTGTGGTTAAGAAATCTAAAGTTTTGGTTTTAGATGAAGCTACTTCATCAGTAGATTATGAAACTGATGCTAAGATTCAAAGAAAGATTAAAGAAAATTTTGGAAAAGATACTACTATATTAACTATTGCTCATAGATTGAAAACTATTATAGATTATGATAAAGTATTGGTTTTAGATGCTGGAGAAGTTAAAGAATTTGATAAACCTTATACTTTATTCAAACAAAAGGATTCTATATTTAGAGGATTATGTGAGAAAGCTAAAATCATGGACAGTGATTTTGAAAACTTGTAAAAAGAAACGAAACAAAGAGATGAAATGATTATATATTTATTTGTTTGAATATAAATTATTTTTTTTTATACATAATGATTAATTTTTTTTTGTTTATAAAACATTAATTTATATATATAATTTACATATTTAAAAAAGAAAAAAGAAAAAAAGAAAAAAAAGAGTATAAAAATCCATTTTAAACAAAATTGATTATTGTTAAATAAATTTTGTTTTGAATTTTTTTGTTATTTTTGTTAATTTTTTTAATTTAATCAATATAAAAAGAAATTTTGTTAAAAAGACTTCTTAGTCATATATTTTTTTTTTTATTAATTTTTTTTTCCATATTTTTTTGTTGTTATTTTTTTGTTGTTTTTTTTTTTTTAATAATTTTTTTATGTATTTTAATTTTTTTGTTTAAAAATGGATTTCAACGTAGTGTATAATACAATATTGTATTGTGTGTTTCTGTAATTTTTTTTGTTGATTTTGTTTGGTTTTTTTTTTTGTTTTTAATTTTTTTTAGCAGCTATATTACGACTCAATAATTATAACTGTAGTAGTTAGGAGAGGTATTAGTAAACATTTGTTGCTGGAATTGGTTTTGTTGTTGATATCTTTGGTACTGCATTTGTTGAGCATAGTACTGTTGATGATAAGCAGCAGAAGCAGCTAATTGATTGTTGTAGTTCATCATAGCTTGTTGTTGTTGATTAAACAAGTTGTTATTATTGTTTGTTGTGTAATAGTAGCTATTGCCAACTCCTGGAGATGCAGGTTGAGCATCAGTCATTTGTTGGTAATAATAACCATTGATGGTACTGTTGTTGTTATTGTTGAAAGTCAAATTAGAAACAATTTCTTGGAAAATTTCATCATAGAATTCAATACAGCTAGTGAAGCTGACATCATTCAAGTTGTAATCCAATTGTTTCAAGAAATCAATTTCCAACTTATTCAAAATCTTCAAATCAATACCAGAAGCAGTAGCCCAAGTTTTGTTGGCAAACATTTTGTCATCATTAAATTTATTAGCTAAAATCAAACTGACAACTAAGTTTTGGTAAATGAAATCATAATCGAATGATTCATGATCTTCACCGTACTTGCCATGAATGTAGTTGTGTAAATAGTTCAAAGCCATGTAGATAGTAATTTTTGGTAATCTAGTAGCACTTAAAACATATTCACAACCTTTTTTGAAAACATGACTGGAAATGCCATTGTTATCATCAGATATAGAACCATTTTTCAATGATGTTGAGGAATCAATCTTTCCACAAGTAATCAAAGAGTGTTCAACAACAAAATGAGTCATATGACTAATCTCATAATCCAAAACCTCGCAAACACCACCAACAACTTTATTTTGTTGTTGTTGTTGGGAAGAAGATCTCATGTTAGAGATCCCTAACCCTGGTGGTGGTTGCAAATAAGAGTTTTGTTGTTGGTAAGGGAATGTTAATTGCTGGTTATTTTGGTTGTAGCCAAAAACATTGTTATTGGTGTTACCCATCATTGTGTTTGAACAATAAAAACCGTTTGGAGCAAACATTTTTGTTTTTTTTTTAATTTTATTAAAGTGTTTTGGAAAGGAAGGGGTTGTGTTTTTTTTTTGTAATGTAATTAAACTCTGATCAATATTATGGTGAAATAAAATGATCTTATATGTGTTTTGTTTGTAAACTAGTATAAACTAAATACTAATTTCTGGTTTTAACAAATATAATAAAGTAAAGAAAACAAGGTTTATATTAAATCTCTTTTTTTTTGTTGTTGAAAAAAGATAAATTTAACAAATAATCAGGTAAACTATTAATTTAATTTCTATATTTAAGTAAAGAAGTATAGAAATAATGTAGCTATATTTTTTTTTTTTTGTAAAAAAAAAAAATAAAATAAAAGGAACTATAAAAGTAACTAGATTAAAAAAGTTATAAATGAAGTATACTTTGATTAATTAATAATTTTTGATAAATGATTCTTTGTCTTTTCTTTGGAAAGAAAGAAAGATAATGTAAATAACAAAAACTAAAACTAAACTGAAAGTAAAGTCAAAGAGTATGGGTTGAAAAAAAAAAAGGAGTTCAAAGAAATCTCTTTTTTTAAAACAGCAAACAAGGAAGGGGGAAGGGAAAATGAATTAAATGATCCTTGGTTTATAACATAATTTATGAATTAAAAAACATTTAATACATGTTTCTATATATATATATATATATTAAAAAAAAAAATAGAGAGAGAAAGAGAAAAATCTTTTTTATTTTTTTTTTTATTAATTAATTTATGTTTTTTTTTTTTTTTTCTCGACGAAAAGATTTTTTATGTAATTTTTTTTCTCTCTCTCTCTATTTTCTGTCCATCATCCCTCAATATCCATTTTTTTTTTTTTTTTGTAAATATTATTAGGGCTCCAAAGTTTTTACCACGACAGCTTTCCGTGTGTGTTTTTTTTTTTGTTTCGTTAAAGGAAAAAAAAAAACAAATTTCAATTTGAGCCACAAAAAGAAAAAAAGAAAAAAAGAGAAAAAAGAAATTAAAGTAAATACAACGTGCTTTTTTACACAATATATATATATATTTATATATTATTATTATGTTTTTTTTTTTAAATTGAATTAAACGGCAAGAAAGTTAACATATATAGAGAAATAATAATAATAAAGATTGTATAAGAGAGAACAAGTATATACTTATACCTATTTCTAAAAATAACTCTTAAACACATAAGAATTAATAGTTTATTGATGTTATCATTTGGAGATGATGGAAATAAAATAAAAAATTTACTCACGTTTTATAAAATGTATATTTCCTAATTAGGTAGTTTTATTTTTTTATTATTAGAACAAGAAACAACTGGAGTTGCGGGAAAAAAAATATATTTCAAAAAAATATTAAAAAAAAAGTTTTTTTTCAGATTTTAGGATGACTCTTATTTTTAAAATATATATCCGACTGTGTAGTCATATAAATGTTTATAATTGTAAAACAAAATGTGAGTTCATCATTTGCTTGCTAAACGGACTTAATTTTATTTATAACTTTATAACTTCTTTTAAATTAATACATATTTAAAGTAATAGTTAAGATTTATATGGATGCATGGTATAATTGATTGGCTAATAATAGAAGCATTAAACTTTTGATGTGGCTTTAATTAATGAGAATAAGGTTTCGTTTAAACATTTGCGATTTTCTTCAACATTATTTTTTTTGGAATTAACCTCACAGTAAAAAGGGGGGGGGGGAAATATATATATATATATATATAATAGCAAGAGGAGAGAGGTATTGAAAAGGGGAAAAAAGCAATTTAAAATATTTATACCATTTCTTAATTCAGATTCTAAATGTTGATAATATTAAATCAATTAGATTAATTAAACAAATAGATATTGATTTTAAAAAAATAATAATAAGATCAATATTAAGCTTCTTTATTTCTTCCAATTCTATAATTTATTTTTTTGGGGAAGATACGTAGAAATTTTAAACAAAGAATACATGTATATTATATTGTCTAGCAAAAATATGAAAAAAAAATCATATTATTTACGTTTTTTTAAATTTTGTTTTTAATATTTTTTATTTTTCTTTATTTTTTTTTTTGTACTTGAAAGACCCTTTGTTGATATTTATTATATCAACCTAATTGCAAAGATGACATATTTATTGAAAAGTATTCTGCTTTTTTTTTTAATTTTTTTTTTTTTAACATTTTGAAAAATATACATATACGTGGAATATTTTAGTTAACAAAAGGAATCATAGCCTAATAATGGGCTGTGTTTAAAATTCTTTATTGGTAATATTTGATCATTATTAATACTTTTTTTTATTGCACATATTTCATTCAATGACGTCAATAATGAGCAAAAGATATGTTTTTATTGCCATTTCTAAAAAAACAAAAAAAATATATTTAAGGGGAAAAAAAAGATGTTGTAATGAAATTCTATTTATACACGAATATTTTTATTTTTTTTATTTGCGTCTTTTTATTATATCCGACTAGTTAAAAAAATGATTACATCATCTGGTTTTTGTTTGTTTTTTTTTTCTCTGTGCAGCATTGTAAAACAAAAAAACCCAATTGCAGACAAAACATATAAACAATAAAAAAATAAGGGAAACTTTACAAAAGCGCGTATTGTAATCTGCGTAGTGATTGAGTGAAATAAATTTTTTTTTTCCTTATTTATTTATATATATATATTCCCCGCTACAACGGCATTTAATAACACGTCATGATTTCATATGTTATTTAATATATATCAATTTCTATTTTTTTTTTATTCACAATTATATAAATATAAAGGAAATAAAGATTCTTACAAGGATAATAACAATAGTTTCATATATATATATATATGTTTAATATTTATTATTTTTGTTAGTTCTATTTTAACATAAATATATAGAATTTACAACCAAAACAAAATATTTTTCACATAGAACATTCAATATAAATATACTAGAAAGTTAATACATTCATATATATATATTAAATATTTAATAATATTGTGAATTTTCATATCAACATACAATATATTTTTTACAAAATAAAATAGGAATTTTAAATACATATAATTTGTTATTTTAAACTGATATTTTTACTCAATTGTTCTTTACATTAGATCTTCAATAAAAAGTACTTATTTTCGATTTACCAAAGTATTCACAAAGATTACGTTCTCCAAAATTTCAATTATAAACCAAGTTTAATTTCTCTTATTGTGCACATTTAATTTCAGCTTATTTGGAAAAAAAAAAAAATATAACTCAAACTTTCACATATTTTTTCATCAATTAATAATTTAAACGAGTTTTTCTTTTTCTTTTTTTTTTTATGATACCTGGATCTGCTCCATTTGACAATAATGCTGTGGAAGACTCTTCTGGTTCAAATCAAAAGCCTAACAACAATTTACAAGATCAAGGCAATGCTAAAAAATTAGAGACATCAAATAAATTTCTAGTAGACAATACTATTGAAAATGAAGGTATTGGTAACAATAATGATAATGAAACACATTTTTTACCATATAGACAGAACATAATTGCCTCAAATTATCCTCAATCTCTCTACCCTTACAATCAATTATACCCTCAATTCTATCAATACCAGTATGCCCCTCAATTTTCCCCAGTAAATCAACAGTTTTTAAAGCAACAAAACCCAAGTCGTTTCAATTCTCAAAATATGACCCAACAATTTCCCCCTAATACGCCACAGGACCCTACAACCAATACCCAGTTTTTTTCAGTCTCTTACAATCAATCACCAAATCAGGGTAGTTTCCCCTCTCAGGGTCCACAACAACAACTGGTAAGACAATCTGCAAATTATTACTCTAGACAAATCCCCCCAAGTATCTCTCAGCAAAGTCAGCAAGATTACCCTCACCCTATGGTAAAACTTTCCATGGCATTTTCTGAAAAAACTCAACATGAAAAAGAAACTGGTACCTTTTCAATGAACGCTAATGATAATAATATAAAACATAATTCTTTACAATCTCGATCAATTTATAGTATTCCAGAACAGAATACAGGATGTGGTACTTTTAGTACTACTACTACAAGCAGGCGTGGCTCTGCAAACACTGAAGAAGAAGATCAAGAAGGAGGAGAAGCAACAACAACAATTATTACAGAAAATGTTGTTGCAAAAAAAAATAGAAAACCGAAAATCGTCCATTCTTGTGAAGTTTGTGGGAAAATTTTTAAAAGAAAACAATCTTTGCAAACTCACATGAATGTCCATTTCAACTTAAGACCTTTCAGATGTTTTATTTGTGGAAAGACTTTTAATGCTAAACAAAATTATATGAGACATGAGAGATCTCATTTAAAGAGAAAGCCCTCGAGCAGAGATGGAAAAATGTTGTAAATATAAGAAGGGGAAAAAAAATAATGCACATTAGATTTTAAACAAGAAAAAAAAGGAATTAAGCTTATAACTTTATTATTATATTAGTAATAATGGGTGTTTTTTTTTTTTTTGATTTATACGTGCTTATAACAATAGCTTACTTATTGAAACAAAACAAACAACTAAATAAAATGGAAATTTATATAGAAACTTGTATATATTATTCACTGAAAACACTTTATAGATTATTTTAATTAAGACAGTATTTCGTTTCAACAATAACGTTAAGACTTGTTGTACAAAGTTATTTTTCTGATCTCAAATGTTTTTAAACATAAGAAATAGAGAGATCATACTTCTATATTTACTGTGAGTTCATATGTGTTACTTAAGAACATGTATGAGGTGCAAATGTTTTTTTTTTTTCTGCAACAATTTTTCAAGAAATTAAATGAGCATACGCTAAAAATGTTCAATATGTATGTTTGAAAAGAAAAACCATTGACTTTTAGTAATAAATAGTATCTTAAAGGGCAAACTTTATATAAACTGTTATTTTTTTTTTTGAAAGATTCCTTTTTTACTTAGAGAGAGTACGAAAAAATGTTTCTGACTTACTTTCTTAAAAACACATTGAATAATGATCAGGCACATGAAAATGTATATTCTATGGTCTTTACATAAATTAGTAGTAGGAAAATTCCACTTTTTAATAATCCCATAATAAATCAGATGTATATTTGTATATAATGTGCCCGGCTATTTACGGGTATTTAATGTATAAATACTACTTTTTGTTTAAGACACGTTCTTTTAAAAACTACACTAATAAAACTCTCCTTATAGATAAAATAACGGAAGGAAGGGGAGTTCCACTAGTACAGTGACGATATTGTAGAGTAATAATTCAAGAAAACATTCTGTTTATTTTTTTTAAATAAAAAAAATTCCAAAACTCAATTTCAGGAATAGTATCTTCTTTTCTTTTCTTTTTTACTACTTAAGGAAACTACCTTTACTGGTTCAAATATAATAAACAATAAAAGATAACCAGAATGGCAAGAAAGAAAAAAAGCAAAAGAGAACAAAAAACAGAAACAAAATAAGTTGATAATGATATCACTGAGGAGCAGAACGGGTGTGTTTTAAACATAAGAGGGACTGTTTTTTTTTTTGTTTTTTTTTCACCAACAATATCTCTCTGTGATATTGACCTAGAGTTTTAGTCACGAGAATTAAAACGGCTTTTCCTAGCACAGGAACAGTTTCTTTTTTTTTTTTTCCACAATGCATTTCGTTTTTTTTTTCATTAGTATCAAAAAAATAATAAGGTTTCTTTGATAAAAAGTGATGTAAGTGTATGGTCAAGTAATAAATAATCATGTTAAATTCATAATGCAAGAAGGAAAAAATTAAAATTGTTCAAATGGGAAAGTGTCCTTTCTAACCGAAGTCTGGAGCTTTCTACTCTATAGTTACAAGATCAAGACTTGTGTATAATAAGGCATTTAAAATCTACATAAAGGGCAATTTTACAACTGAAAAAATACAAATCTAGACATAAAGTTAACAAGATCACAACGTATATCAATCATGTAATTATACATTAATTCCTAATACTAAATTGTATTATTGTCACAACAAGCAACATTGTTTGTCCAACAATTCATTTTATCACGTGTGTTACTTTTTGGGGGAAAAAATAATATGACGTTGTTTTGTTTGTGTATTCTTTTTTTTTTATTTTTTTTGTTTTAAATTCAACGAAAAATACAAAAAAAAACGTTTCAGATGAAAGTTAACGATATATCATAGTCATAATCTTTGTTTGTATATTTAAAAAAGCATTCTACATAAGATGATAAAAACGATAGCACCTATTTATAACAATCTCCTATACAACCTTAATTATTCTCTCTAATAAAATCTTCTCTAAACATGAATTCTAAATAAATATGTCTCTCATATAAAAAAAAAATATATTAATATCATCAACTCATTTAATACAGTATAGAATTTATCGATTTATGTCTAATATTCGGACTTAGTTTGCAATTCTGAGTTCTAGTATTAGCTTATGACCTTGTTAGGATCAGGGGTTCCTTTATGGTATGTTATATGCTAAATATATGAAGTGTGTACTTTGGATAAAGTAGAACTAAAGACTTAGTGTTTAGACCGTTAGTATATTTAATTACTTAAGTAAGGGTTGATCTAAAGATATGTTTAATAATGTAGGGATGAGGTTTTATTATAATAGGTGTAACAATAGATGTTTTTATAATATATAGTTTAATTAACTATATAGGAAATATGTGTAATATACTTAATTAATATTATGTAGAAACATAAACTCTAGAGAATTCGAAATCGGAAGAAAAGGTCTTGTTTAAATACTTGTTGTTTTTGCAACCTTAAAATATTTACAACCAATTTATTTTCCTTTCCTTTTCAGGAAAAACACCTTTGCTCTCGTGACCTTTGTTGAGGGTAGATATCTCAGACAATTTACTATAAAAGGAAAAGAAAAAATTTTAATACTAACGAATTCAAATCCCGACTGAGTCTTTTTTTTTTTTCTTTTGTACAGATTTCATATATATATTTTTTTTTTTTATTTTTTTTTTAAACTGGATCTTATGCGGCTTTTTTTCTTCTGATAATTTTCCTTGTAAAAAAAAAAAAATCTACACTTTCTTTTTGAAAATTCGTATTGACTATGTTTCTGTGATGTTTTCTAACGGAATATTTGTTTTAAAAAAAAGATGTGTTTACTCCAACCTTTAATCTGGAGAGGGAAAAAAAATTTTATGTTAACGATGAAATAGCACCACTTTGTAGCTTGCCGGAAAAACTATTTTGGTGAGTTTTTTTTTTTCTAAAAAAAAAAAATATTACTTGGGGAAAGAAGCGGAGACATTATGTTAAAAGTAGTGGGGAACTATGTTATTTTTTTTTTCTTTTTATATAAGATAAACACACCCAAAAAATTATAATTAAAGCAGAAAAGAAAAAAAAATAAGATTAAACAAAAACTAACCAAAAAATAGGTTAATTTAATAGTGTTTTCTATCTTTTTTTTAATCCATTTTTTATTATTATTTGCTTCTTTTCAAACAATCAATTATATTATACTTATCCTTCCTAAATGTCAAGCTTTTATGAAAAAAAGCCTTTATCTTCTGGTTCTCAGACTGCTTCTATAAACAATTCTGTTCCTTCTTCTTCAAATACCTTAAATTATGAATCCAATGATAAAAATACACAATTAAAATCTAACAATAATAATACTCTTTCAAATACAAAAATAAATGGTAATCTAACTCCTCCAAATTGTATACTTTCTTTTAACAAAAATCCTTCTTCCAAAAAAGATGAAGAATTAAATTATGCTAAACAAAATTTGGACGATACTATTGGTAAATACACAAATATTCTACCTTACAAACAAGGTTCTGTCACAAATGAAAGAAGATATCAATGCTTGAAATGTAGCAAATCTTTTAAAAGACATGAACATTTGAAAAGACATATCATAACACATACAGGTGAGAAATTATTCAAATGTGATTATCCATTTTGTAACAAGAAGTTTAGTAGATCTGATGAAGTCAAAAGACATTACAAAATTCATTTAACAAACACAATTGAAAATAAAATCATAAAACAAAACAAGAAGAAACAAATGAAAGAAGAAAAGCTTATGAATGAAGAGTTAAAAAAGAAACAACAAATGTTTAAACTTGTTCATGATACTGCAAAGATGGCTTCTTCAGGAAACTCTCCAACATCCTCTTCTTCTTTGTCATCTTATTTCGGAATGGCTGAAAACAAGATTGTTTTGCCGCCAATCTATCAAACACCAAACTCATCTGGTACTAACTTGAACTTATTTGCACCAGTGCCTTTAAACAACAATAATGGTACTAAAACTGTTCTCCCCCCATTGAATAACAGGTTACCAGCAGCTTTGAATACATATAATAATAATGTTCAATCATCAGGTTTGAATAGTGCGGGTAATAGCACAGCTTCTATGTACAACATGCAATCTCTAACGCCAATTCCTGTCAATGCTTCTCCTATCCCAATAAACAATACAACAAACTGGAACGGTTACTCACAACTCATAAGACCACCATCATCAACTTTGTCTCTTAATTCATTGATTAATCAACAACAAATGTATATGAGACCACTTACAAGTGGATCTACTTCTGCTATGACTTTGAGTAGTGGTAATAACAGTAGTAATATATCAAGAGCATCAAGTGATGAACAGTTGAATAGAAAGAGTGATTCTGAAAAAAGAATGCCATCTATTAAAGATATATTGAATATATAAGGAATTTATTAAACATTCTATGAAAGAAAGCCAGAAAAAAAAATGTATTGATATGAACTTATATATATTCAAAGTTATGTTATGATATTGACTATTAATGTTAAAAAAATATTTTTTAAAAAAGTTAGAGGATTGATACAATGTGGGTGTATTTTAAACCCGATGATTTTGTTCCTTTTTCTTTTCTTTTTCTTTTCTTTTCTCTGTTTAAAAAAAAAAATAAAAAAAAGAAATGTTTTTTTTTTGTATTTTTTCATTTCTTTAAAATGTTATTTTGAATTTATCTTTATTACTCCAACTTGTCTATTAAAAGAATAAATATAAAACCTGAAACCATAACAACCAACATCTTATTCAAAATACTAATAAATTTTTTAAAAAAATGAAATATATTGTTGAACATATGGAACCATTGCCTATGTCTGAATGGGTTACTTTAGAATACAAAAAAATGTTACAAGATGTTGGCAAAGAAAATTTATTAATCTGTTCTTTACCAAAGGATACTAAATTAGATGATATCACCAAAGAATTGATTGATTTAGGTTTACAATGGACTACTTTGCAACTAGATGAACTTCACAAGGATTACCCATCATTCACTAACATACAAGACAAGAAAATGTGTCTTTTAGATCCAAGAGGAAAAACTGAATTATGTTGTGATGATGTCAATAAATATGAAGTTTGCATTCTTGGTGGTATTTTAGGCTCTCATCCACCAAGAGATAGAACTAAGGAATTAAAGGATAAACATCCAGGTTTATTAGAAGGTAAAAGACTTGGATCTTTACAAATGTCTACTGATACTGCTTGTAGATGTGCTTACTATATCCTAGATAAGCAAATTCCATTTGATCAAATTAAATTTATAGATTATCCTGAAATAAGATTCGGTAAAAGGGAAGCTGTTGAAATGCCTTTTAGATATATTTTAGATGACGTCACTGGTAAACCAATCTTGCCAGATGGTATGTTGAAATTGATGAAGAAAGATAGTGAACAAAGTATTGATGATTTATTCTAAACAAAAAAAAATTTAATTTGACTAAAAGTATATATATATATATATGATTATAAATGATTAATTGTAAATATGATTAATATCGATTGTTTTCTTTAAAATATTATAATACTTTTGTTACCCTAATAATTTTTTTTTCTATTTGAAAGTTTTTACAGATTAACAATTAATTGCAATGGTAGCTAAATCATGTGATTGATCGGGGGTTTTTTTTTTTTTGTTTAATAGAAAAAATTTGACAATTAAATTAAATTTCTAGAAAGAAAACAAAAATTTAAAAAAATTAAAAGTTCCCGAAATTCGGAATGATCTTTTTTAAAGTTTAAAACAATTAATTTTACATTTTTAAAATATTAAACTTATGATTAAAACCAAAACAAAACAAAAAAACTTTCTATTCACCAAATTTTTAATCTATTTTGATTTATTTATTTATATTTTTTTATTAACAATATGATCTCTAGCAGTAAATCTATTATCCCATTATTAAACAAAGTTGTTATCAAAAAAGTTGCTGCTCCAAAAGCTGCTGCTAAACAATTATCCAAGACTACTTCTGGTTTATATATTCCTGAATCCCAAAAGGTTAATAGTTTGGCTGGAAATGGTAACTTCAGTAAAGCTCAAGTTTTGTCCATCTCTGAACAATTAAAGGAAAAATCAGTTTTAAATGTTGGTGATTTTGTTTTATATCCTTCCCAATTAGATCATTTAACTTCTGTAAAGGTTGAAAGTGATGGTAATGAAGGAGAACAAGTTTTATTAGTCAATTTAGAAGATTTAGTTGCCAAGGTTGCCAAATAAAACAAGATCAATTGATACATATAAATTAGTAAACCTTTTTATTAATATATGTAAACGTGTATATAATTTCAAATAATAATATTTTTATTATTATATAGTATTTATATTTTAATATTTCCAGTATTTTGATAAACCTTTTTTATCTAATTCATTGAGTACATCCGTCTCATTTGAAAATTCTCTCATAAACCATATTTTCTTAGTTACAAACACAATATTTTGATTATCAAAAATTATTGGCCCTTCCCATTTCTTATTAATCTTAAAGTTTTTAATTTCATCTTCACCAGTATTATTGAATTTAATAATCTTTCTTTCAAACTTGTTCAGATTAGTTAAATTTTGAGAAATTAATAGTATTATTCCTCTTCCTGATTGAATATCAGTTCTCAATCTTACAGAAAGTCCATATAATTTTAATTGTTTTGCTGTTGTATTAATCTGAAATCGTATCTTTGGGGAAGATAAATTATGTATTTGAAATATTTTACAATGATAATCATTTCCAATATGTGTATTAATATTTTGTCGTTTTTCTTGTTTTCTCTTTTCTATAGCTTCTTGTTGTCTTTTTTTATTTGCTTCTTCATGTTCTTTTCTCCTTTGTTCAATCTGTTTCTTTACATTTATTTCAAATTTAGTGGGGTCTTCGATAGTTTTATCATTCATTAAGACATTGTTGATATTTTTCAAAGATATTTTACTTTCAGCTTTAGTTATTTCACCATTCTGTATTTTCTGATACATTTCCATTCTTTTCTTCTTTCTCTCTTGTCTTCGTAGTTTCATTCTTTCCTGTTTAGTTAATACGTCTGTGTTGAATTTAGTATTTTTTTGAATATTATCAATTTCAGGTTTGTATGGGTTAGGATGGTGAATGAACCTAACACTAGGTAATTCAATTTCTTCATCATCTTCATCAATTTCTTCCTCTTCCTCATCATCAGAATCATCTTCGATTCCAATGTTATTATAATTTTGTAAGAATTTGGATCTAACAGAGATATCTTTATTATAAAAGCATGTATCCCAAAAATCCATTTTATCAACTTCATCTTGTTCAATAATTTTGTTCTTTTCCAATTTTTGTTTGACAGAAACATTTTTTTCATCGGAATCATCTATATGTATCAATTTTCTCTTTTGTGGTTTTCTATTACTTGTAGATAAATAAGGATTGGCTTTTGTAGAATTTTCATTATGGGTTGTTTTTGTAGTGTTATATAAACTTTTGGTTAATTTGATATTTCCAGATTGAAGCACTGGATGCAATTCTACATTTAACCCTTTCGGTTTATCTTCAATGTCTGAGTCACTGCTATTTATATCCTCATATTTTGACATTTTTCTAATGGGTTGTACCATATATTATTTCATGTTTAAAAAAAAAAAAAAAAAAAAAAAAATCTAATATATTTTACTTTGTATTTTCATTTTACAAAGTGTTTTTTTTTTTTTTCAATATAAAATAAAGCGTTACATGTGACCATAAACCAAAAATTTATAGTTTACTCAACTTTTAATTTCATAAATTTTACATGCTATATTTTTTTTTTAATTTTTGAATAAATATAAATATAAATTTAACTACGTTTGAATAATCCTCTTAGTGAAAATTTCTTTTTTGATTTTTTTTCATCACTTTTTTGTGATGTACTTGTTTTAATTCTTTTTAAACCATTACTCTCACTACTTTCTTCAAATCCATTTTTTAAAACATCACCAACACTCAAAGTTTGATATCTCCTTAGTCCATTATTACTTGTTACAGGATTCAGTTTATCTTTTGGAGATTTGACTGGTTGTAATTTAATTGTTCTGTTAACAGGAGGTTTTGAACTTACATCATTAGGTTTATTTATTACAATTTTTGGTGTCACTATTTTTTTACTTGAAAAGTATTCTCCTTGAGATAATACATTTTTCAAAGAATCTAATGTAGAATCAACTTCAGTATTTGATTTTATATTGTTAAAATCTTTATTATATTTAGCAGATTGATCAGCAATCAAATCTGTAGTTTCAATGGATTTCTTACCATCAGTATAATTGGGATATTTTTCATCAAGCTTTGTCAAACCTACATCTAAGTTTTTTTTGTAAGTTTCAAGAATTAAAGATAATTGTTCTGAAGCTGATATATCACCTTCAGTTGCATTATTTGTTTTAAACTCTTCTAAGTGCAATTCGTTATTCAATTTACTTGAATTATTAATCTGGTGGTGTTTATTTTTAATTATCATCATAAAAGGT
>LXPE01000008.1:372547-384629 GCA_001664025.1 Hanseniaspora valbyensis NRRL Y-1626
AAAAATACAAAGATAATATTTAAAATATCTATTTTATACTTTTTATAGAAAAAAGTTAATATGTAATAATAACCAATATATATATATATATACAAATATAACTTTTTTATAACTTTTCCTTTTTTTTTTTTTTAAATCTTTTTTCACTTTCATTTTTTATATCTTTTTATTTTCTTCAATGTTTAATACTTTTAATACTGCAGACAATTCTGTTAAAGAACCAAACAACAACATAAATTGTAATGCACATCCAAGTGATGATTTTTATTATTATAAACTTTATAACAAATATGCTTTAGCTGAAGAGGAAGAAAATCACAAAAAGGTTAAATTGAAAAAATCAATGGATTTAAATGAAGTTTATTTAACTGAAAATGATTATGTGTCTTTAAATAATTGTATTATTCAATCAAAAAATTCAGTTCCTTTAGAAGATCCATTTTCAAATACTGATAGTGATGTTTTTGATATTGATATTACTTCTAGTGACAGAATTCAGACAACTAAAATACGTTATTTTAAAAAACCTTATTTTAATGCTAAATTAATCAAACATCTGTTTGTTTCTTCATATAATTGTATTTCTGAAAAGAGAAGACTACATTTTTATTTGAAAAGTAATGAAATTCCAGAACCTGATATCAAAAATCTTTCATTAGATTCTTCAAAACTGTCTAATAAAGAGTATAATAAACTTTTTGTCTTTAAAAATTATCCTGAATTTCAAGTTTATGAAAATACTGATTCTGAATCAGAAGAAGAACTTGTAAGAATTCATATTAATAAAAGTGGTGCTTTAGATAACACAAAGGCTTTTTTGAAAATTAATAAAGAATCTATGGAAGTTTCTCAAAGACCCAGTATTGTTATTAAAGAAAATGGGGTCTATTATAACAGTAAAAAAGAAAGACTATGGATGAAAAAATTCCCTGTTCCTTTCAAAAAGAGATAAATAAAAATACTATATTTAATATATATACCACATTATAATTGTAAAAAAAAAAAAAAAAATCAAAAAAAAAAAAGATTTTTTTTATTTTTTATTTTCATTTTTATTTTTTAATAATAGTATCCTGCTGATATAAATCTCAACATATAATCTTCTACATGCCTTGTACCTTCATGATACTTTGGATCATTAAGATCATCAATCTCATTTTCTTCACCCACTTCTTCAATTAAACTACCATTTTCCAATCCCTCACCATTAAACTCTTTAGCATCTTGAACTTCATTATTATCCATTTCCTTCATTGCTATATTAGCTGCTTTAGAATCATCCTCATCTTCAGCCATAGTCAACATCTTATTCAAATTCGCACTACCTTCATTCTTCATATTATCCAAGAAATCAGTATTGAAATTACCTTCTTGAATTACTAAATTGTCTAAATGGGTCTTTTGCATTGCTTTATTCAAAATATTACTTTCAATACTATGTTCAGATACAAGTCTATAAATATTTACATCTCTCATCTGCCCAATTCTATGACATCTATCTTGACATTGCTTATCCATTGCAGGATTCCAGTCTGAGTCATAGAATATGACTGTATCAGCTCCTGTTAAATTGATACCAACACCTCCGGATCTTGAAGATAAAATAAAAGTGAAAATCTTAGGATCACTATTAAATCTCTCTGTTAAAAGTTGTCTATCTTCAATCTTTGTAGCACCATCTAATCTGGAATATGTATAATGATGGTAATTCAAAAATATCTCTAAAATGTCTAAAATCTTTGTCATTTGAGTGAAAATCAATACTTTATGTCCTCCATCTTTTAAATCTTTTAATAATGTTGCTAATTTTTGTAATTTTCCACAATCATATTGTAATAAAAATTTATCTGGGAACTCTATCGATAAATTTTTTTCAATTTGATGAAATGGTGAATTATTAAATGAGACTCTTGGTACATCTGCAAAAAATAAATCAGTATTTTCTAATATTACACAACTTGGGGTGATAAAACAAAAATTTTCAATAAGTTTAGAGTAAATATCAAAAATGTGTATTTCATTTTTTTCAACTGTTTCATTTTTAACATTTAAAAGTTTAATAAGATCTTTAGAAAATGGTACATTTTTATTCAATTTTTGTTCATTAATGTATGCTAAATGTAGTAAATGATTAATACTGTTGACAATTTTCAATTTTTCCCAATGTGTATAAAATGATTCAATATCTTGGAAATTAACTTCATCTTCACCAAACTTATCCAATCTTTTTCTTAATTCATCAACCTTTTTTAAAATAGTCTTTTGTACACTAAGTGTCTTTCTCTTTTCATGATTCATTAAAGTATCAATAGGATCTAAAACCATTGTCAAATTCATAAAATCTTTGTCTATAAATTCAGATATGTTTTTTTGTAACATTTTTAAAATCTTTTTACTTACAAATACAAAATCATGATTTACATTTTTTTTGAAAGCAAAAGAAGTCACTATAGGTCTCAATTCAAATAAATCTGGATGATTACAAACTTTTCTTAATTGCATTAAACAATTGATAATAGACAAGTAATTTCCTGATTTCAAAGTTTCTTTTGTTTGTGTTCTAGACATAAATTCATCATACAAATATCTTTGTCTCTTTGATAACTTACACATAACAATATGTTCATATTTTGCTGGCATTTGTTTCTCAACATCTTTTTTCAATCTTCTTAATAAATAAGGTCTCAAAATTTGATGCAATTTTGTGACAATATTCTTTCTATGATCATTTTCTGTATTCTTTTTATCCTGTTCAATCAATTTATCAACTGGTTTCCCAAACAATTCTTGGAAAGATTCTAAATCTGCAAAACCTTCAAGTTCTCCATTCTCCATAAGAGTCTTTGGCATTAAAAAATATAATAGTGACCACAATTCTGTCAAATTGTTTTGTAAAGGGGTACCAGTTAATAGTAATCTTCTTTCAGAGTTGAAACTTAGTAAAGCTTGCCATCTTCCAGATCTAAAGTTCTTAATATTATGAGCTTCATCAAGGATCATATAGCCCCATTTTTTTCTTTTAAAAACATGTTGATCTGTTACAGCTAGTTGATAAGATGTTATAATGACATGGAATGTATCTAGTTTATTCCATCCTTTTCTTTTTTTCGCTCTTTCAGTTGGTGAACCGTAATAAGATAAAATTTTTAAACCTGGTGCAAATTTTTTAAATTCCATCTCCCAATTTAATAAGACAGATGTAGGTACAATAATTAAATGAGGACCCCAAATATGTTTGATTTCTGCTAAATAACAGAGTAAAGAGATTGTTTGAATAGTTTTCCCTAAACCCATTTCATCAGCTAGAATACCGTTGGTATTAGTGTTGTATAAATTTGCTAGCCAGTTTAAACCTTGCTTTTGGTACTCTCTAAGAGTACCTTTTAATAAAGTAGGAACTTCAACATCTTCTACAGTATTTTGAGTTTCTTCTCTAATTTTAATGTCTTGTTCATTTTTTTTAACGTCATCTTGTATTGGAGTTTTTGTGTCACTAGGTTCATAATCTGAACTTTCTTTTTCAGAAGCAGATGATGAATTTATTTCGCCAACTAATGCAGATAATCCGTTTTTTGAAAAATTCTCTTGTTCCTGGCTTTCTTCCTGTTCTGAATCAACACCTGATTCAGAAGTGGAATAATCATCAGAATCTTCTAAACTGTTTTCATCACTAGATTCATCAAGAATATCATTATTTTGGTTTTCTTCTTCTTTCATTATTTTCATTTCATGGTTTGACAACTTGACATCTCCATCAGACATTTCTTTATCAGACTCAGATCTAGATTCAACTGATTCTGATTCAGATCCTGACTCTGACATCTGGGTGTTTATTACATCTCCATATTTCAATTTCAATTCTTCAACTGTTAATTTATCATCATCAACATCTTCTTCCTTTTCATTGTATACTTCTGATATATCTGTAGTTGCATTACCATCTTCAGAATATTCATCCATTAAACTGTCTTCAGGTGTTGTTGAAGTTTTGTTTATTTGTCTATTCAACAGTTTACTACTTTTTTCCAACATTTCATTCAAATTTTTTTTCCTCTCAATATTCTCATTTTCTTTCAAATCTCTCTCATTAATAATATTATAAGCTTTACTTGCTAACAACCAATGTTTTTTAACCATTATAGCAATTGTTTTACACATTTGTTTTTCATGTCTAAGTTTTTCTTTTAATTCCCTTTCTTTAGCATTCTTTATATTTTTAAAATGATTTTCAATCATACTAGTTATTTTTTTAATAGTTCTTACTTTGTTTTTTTGTAGTTGTTTAAACAAATTTTTCATTACAATTGCATGGTTTATCAAATGATCATGTAATGGAAACATATTTTGTTCCTTGTATACTAATTTTATAGGTTCAATATAATGTTTTGAAAGTGAATAATCTCTCAAAGTTGTAGATTTAATTTCTTTGGTAGTAGGATCTACTTTCAGTTTTGATTGTAATATATTTTCATTTATTTTATTATAAATTTGTTGTTTTGAAAAAACATTTTCATCATATTCCTTCACAGTCATATCTTTATCATCTATAAAAGTTTTGTATGTTGCAAAAAAATTTTCAATGCTATTGTTATATTGGGCTGGTTTAATTATATGTGTTGGATTAGTCACATATTGTGGTCTTTCTCCAAGAACTACTTTAACTGGTTTTACATCTGGAAACTCATATTCACTTAAAGATAAATCTGATTCCGTATAATCACTCTCTTCATCATTTTGATCAAGTTTATCTACAAGATTTATATTATTAGTTACATTTTCTGTTTTTCTTCTTTTATTCTGTAAACTGTAGTTTACTTTTTCTACACCATTTCTATTTCTAAGCCTTCTGTTTCTCCCTGTATTCAAAAGTTCATTATCATCTGTTAAAGAAGAATTTAAATTATTCACTTCTGCTCTTTTACTTCTCCTTAGTTGTCTTTTTTCTGAACTCATTGGAGAATCATTATTTGACATATTATTCAAAGTATTATAAAATAAAATTATATATAATCAAAAAAAAAAAATGTATTAACTTGTTTTTATTTGTATATTTACAAAACAAAAATATATAAAAATAACAGAATTAAAGATTTTTTGTTATATATGAACAAGGGAATGACAGGTTTTTTTTTTCAATTTCTTCTTGTCACTTAAAAATATAACTTTTTATAATGTTTTAAACTTTTTTTTTTTTTCCGGATTTAAATCCTGATTACATTAAGAAAATATATATATATATATAGCTACAATTTAATATAAGCTTTATTATTATTATTGTTTATCTTTGTGAATTTATTGCCAACTCTTTAATCAAACAAATAGTCATATGTAAAAATGGATATGCTGAAAGAGTATACAATTCTTCATCACTCAACATTTCATGGTTCTTTATAATATCTTCATCAGTAGATAAAATATCAACACCATCAAATTTGAAATCAACTAGGTAATTATTAGCTTCAATTTGGAACAATTGAATAACCATTTTCATTTTATCCCCTTGATATTTGTATCCAATATTTACACTACTCACCCATCTGACTCTTACAGTCCAAAGATCTTCTTCTGAAGGTTTAGCCCATTCACAATTCAAAGATTTTAATGCTGAGTAGATTTCTCCCATAACATCCAATGGATAAGATCTTGATCTTATACCGAAATGCCATTTGATAGACTTGCTTGATTTTTTCAAAGGTAAATTATTGATTTTTTCTTGAATAGATTCTAATTCATTCATCTTCTCAATATTCAATTGCTGTAAATCGCTATCTGATTGAATATTATTTTTCTTTATTATATTAGCGTAATGCTGTTCTATTTGATATTGGTAAACTTGAAGCATTTGGGCTCTGTGAATAGATGGCATGGAGGAAGGAAGAATTGAAATTGTGGAAGAAGTATCCTTTTGAAGATCATTATTGAAAGAAGATGGAACATCATTAGAACTGCTTGCAGACATTACTGATGATTGAGAAGAATTTACACCGTTTTTATTTTTGTTAACATTGGTAGCATTTGTTGAATGTTTAAGATCATGGATCAAGTCTTTATTCTTAGATATCAAATTATAAGCATCTCTTATTTCCACGTATCTTGGATTGGTAAAACTATTGTCCAAGAAAGCTTGTTGAATTTCTAATGGATCATAGCCAAGTTTTGTAGTTAATAAATTGACAATAGTTTCATTTTGTGTATCTGCATTAATATTGTTATCTTTGCTCACTTGATCACTCAAATTCAAGTCAGGATAAATTTTATTCTTCAAACGATCAGGAACCAAGTATTCAGGCAAATCAACTTTAAACCATTCATGGTCAAAAATTTCATCAACAGTGATTCTATTCAATGGATTAACAATCAACATTTTTTTGATCAAATCAACAGCTCCATCACTTAAAAATTGAGGTAAAGTGTAAACACCATTACTGATATTTTTAAATAAAACAGGAATAGATTCATCATCAAAAGGTAATCTTCTACAAAGCATAACATATAAAATAACACCACAAGACCAAACATCAACTTCAGGACCTGCATATAACTTACCAGATATTACTTCTGGGGAAGCATAGTTTGGAGAGCCACAAGAAGTTTTCAAAAAATTACCATCTTGCATAATATTACTCAAACCAAAATCAGCAATCTTGACATTAAGTTTTTCATCTAGTAATAAGTTTTCTGGTTTCAAATCTCTATGAACAATTTTCAATCTGTGGCAGTATTCAATAGCAGATATGATTTGTTGAAAGAATCTTCTTCCTTCATTTTCAGGCAATTTTTCTCTTTGGATGATGTAATCAAACAATTCATTAGAGGCATATTCCATAACCATGATAATTTCTTCTTCTGATTTAATGACATCATATAATTTGATAATATGTGGATGTCTTAATAGTCTTAAAAATTGGATTTCTCTATCAATTCTACCTCTCATATCATCTTGCTTTAATTTATTTGTAGCAATGATCTTAAGGGCTACTTTATTTTGTTTATAATAGGCTAGTTTAACTTTACCAAAAGAACCTTCACCTAAAGTCTTAATAATTTGGTATTTACCAATATAGTTGTTACCATTGATTTTGCTAACAGAAGTTTCCGACATTGTATATATTTAAAGAAGAGAATGAGAAAGTGTGTATAAATAAATATGTATAAGTAAAAAAAGAAAAAAAAAGAAAAAAGTGAAATTGAGATTAAGAGAAGAAAAAGAAAAGAGAAAAAGGACAACAAAGAATGTGTATTACTTATTATTATTTAATTATTTGGTTTCTTGTATAAGAAAATTTTATTATAAATAAATAATTATAATAAATAATAATAATATATAAAAATTATTTATTAATATATTTGATTGATTTAGTTGTCTTTTATTTTATTAATTTAATAAGTTTTACACTTTGTATAGATTTTTTTTTGCATCTTCATAAAAAAAAAAAAAACTAAATAATAACATAAGATCCCTTTAAAAAAAAAAAAAAAAAATTTTTTTTTTTTTTTCTCTTGTTTTTGCTGTAAAAGCTTAGTTTTAATGAGTAATAAAACTTGATTTTTTAAATTTTTTTTTTGTTGTGGGGGAAAAGGAAAAAAAAAATAAATGTAAATAATTGTAAAAATAAAATAAAATAAAAAATCGTAGGCTTTAACGGAAAGAATGTCTTTTAATCAAATTAGCAAACCCGTGAAAATAATAATACATATATATATATAACAAAGATCAATTATATATGCATTAATGTTTACTTTTTTTATTATTTTTTCTTTCTTGTCTTTTCTCTAATCTTTTTCTCTTTTTATCAAGTTTTTCCTTCTCTTTTATTTTTAATTCCTCTTCTTTATCATCAATAATTTCATACTCTTTTTCTAACAAATCAATACATTTTTCTAAACATTCTAATTCACTTTTGACAACAACAGATGCCATATATTTTTTAGAATAACCTGTTTTAGAAAATTCATTGTTGTTATTTTTATTAGCTTTATATTCGTTTATTCTATCATTTACTAAAGTGTTTATAATTTTTTTAGTTTCAGTAGATATTTGATTTTTCTTTATGACTCTTTTAAATGCTGTTCTTATTAAACTTTTCAATTCATCTTCTGTGTTTTCAGATCTATAAGTGGTTAATATTTCACAAAGAACAAGCAATTCTGACATAATACCACCTTGTAAATAAACATCATAACTCTCCATGATCAAAGGATCTTCTAAATCATAAACATCATCAATCATATCAATAATATCTTGGTATTTGGCATCAATATTGGCTAATTTTTCAAGTTCAAGTTCAGCAAACTCATTAAAGTTTCCTTCTTCGACATACCCATACATTCTTAATAATTCACCATTTGGATGGTCACCATATATATTGTAAATTTCTTCATCTTTTTGGATATCCTTTGTAGCAACCATACTAATAAATTCTTCATTTTCATCATCAACTTGTAAAATAGCATTATTATTAACAGATGCATTTAAAAGATCTGCAACAGGAACCATAGATTTGACATTGACATCAAAGGAGTATGACATAATGATAGAAGATATTTGTAAGAATCTTTTAAAAGTCATTTCTTTTATTTCAAAATCTTCTTGAATTTCATTATACATTTGTTTAATCTTGTCTAAACCTAATCTGTTAACACATTTAGATGGTGATAACATTTCTAATTCTTCTTCAGTCCAATAGTATAAATTGTCAAATTTGTGATTTTCTGAATGAGGCAAAATTTGTAAATATGGATACCAATTGCTTTTCTCACCTTTAGCTAATTCTTGGAAGATAACCACAACCAACTTTTTCCATTGATCTGTGCTATTATTTTCTTCTTCCTCATCATCTTCATCACTACTTTCTTCATTATTTTCAGAAGTTTCAGTAACTTTAAATTTTGTATTTCCAACATGTTCAGTTGAGTTATCATTTTTTTTGACTATAGGCGAGTTTAAAGGATTTATTAAAGCTTTGTATGGAACCTTGAATAAAACAGTTGCTTCTGGAATGAATTTATTAGTTACAATATGTCTATTTTTTGATTCAGTTTCTTTGATTATCAATTCATTACCATTGAAATCAATACCTTTATTATCACACCATTTTAAAAAGTTATCATTAGCTTCTTCATTTGATAAAAAAGTAGACATATTAATTGTTATCTATGGTTATATAATTTACATTTATTTAATTTTTATATTAAAAACTTTGAAAAATATTTCAAAATATTTTTAAAAATGTATTTCTTTTTTTAAACATTTTTAATTTTTTTTTTTACTATTTCGCAAGAAAAAAAAAAAAGAGAAAAGAAATTAAAAATACTTAATGGGGATGTATGTGCGAACCACTTTCAAAAACAGTAATACCAATTTTGTTTATATAATATTTTTTCCTTAGAATTTTCTAGAAAAAAAATAATAATATTGGCATTCTCTAGTATAACACAAGAAATTAAAAAAAAAAAATTTTTTTTTTTAACACCCTTATGTTTAAAAATATTATTTAAATTAATTGATTCCTCATCTGATAATTACATAAACAATTAATGTTTTTGTTTTCAAATTTTACAATAAGTAAAAATTTAATTTTTTTATTAATAAAACCATAATCACACCAACCACTCTTATTAATTAAATAATAATTATGTCTACTGTTGCTGATTTCAAGAATAGTGCTGCTGAATTTTTTAAAGCTAAGAATTTTGATCAAGCAATTGAACAATATGATAAAGCTATTGAATTAGCTCAACCTGATGAAATTCATGTTTTATACAGTAACAGATCTGCCTGTTATGCTTCTTTATTCAAATATCAACAAGCTTTAGAAGATGCTGAAAAATGTATTGAAGCTAACCCATCCTTTGTTAGAGGTTATGGTAGATTAGCTACTGCTCAAACTGGTTTGCAAAAATATGATGATGCTATTAAATCTTATGAAAAATATTTGGAATTACAACCTGGTGCTGAATATGCCGTTAATGGATTAAACGAAGTTAAAAGATTAACAGAAAAATTAGCTAGTGGTTCTTCTAACGATGGTGGTGATTTTGATATTGCTTCTATCATGAATGACCCAGAAATAATGCAATTGATGCAAGATCCTGCTTTTATGGATGCTTACATGAAACAAGATA
Source organism: Hanseniaspora valbyensis NRRL Y-1626 (assembly GCA_001664025.1). NCBI lineage: Eukaryota > Fungi > Ascomycota > Saccharomycetes > Saccharomycodales > Saccharomycodaceae > Hanseniaspora > Hanseniaspora valbyensis. The sequence continues at coordinate 382,673 of LXPE01000008.1, forward strand.
TGTCTATTCTAAAACAACCAAAATACGCCAAGTTAATTAATATTTTAAATAAAGTCACTTCCTCTTTGCCAAAAGATGAAAAGACTACCCCAAACGAACATATTCCAAAAGAAGAATCTTTTGAAGAACCAAAGACAGCCCCAGAAGAAGTTAAAGTTGAAGAACCAAAGGAAACACCAAATGAAGAAGATCAATTGAAGATTGAATCTGAAAAATTGAAAGCTGAAGGTAATGTTTTCTACAAACAAAAGAACTTTGAAAAAGCTATTGAAGAATATCAAAAAGCTTTTGCCAAGTACCCAGATGTTCTTTATTTGAATAACATTGCTGCTGCTTACTTGGAATCCTCTAAATATGAAGAAGCCATTCAAACTTTGAATGATGCTATTGAATTATCTAAAACAAACAGAACTAATTACAAGACCATGGGTAAGATTTACCATAGATTAGGTAACTGTTACAACAAATTAGGCCAACTGGAAGAAGCTTTAGTTTACTATAAGAAATCATTGACTGAAGAAAGAACAGCAGCTGTATTAAACAAAATCAAAGCCTTGGAAAAAGAAATTAAACTACAAAAGGAACGTGAATATATCAGTGTTGATAAAGCTAATGAAGCTTCTGATCTAGGTAAGAAATATTTTGCTGAGAATGATTGGCCAAGTGCTGTCAAACAATTTGATGAAGCTATCAAGAGAAATCCAGATGATTACAGACATTATTCTAACAGAGCTGCTTGTTTAGCTAAATTATTAGCCTTCCCAGATTGTATCAAAGATTGTGATAAAGTTATTTCTATTAATCCAACATTTATCAAAGCTTATATTAGAAAAGCCAATGCTCAAGCTGGTATGCAACAATTCATAGCTGCTGATAGAACTCTAGCTAAAGGTATGGCTCTTGATACTGAAGGTAAATTCTCTAAAGAATTGATTGATGCTAAATATGTTATAAGTAATTTGAAAAACGCTAAATTAGCTAGTGGTTCTATTACAAAAGATCAACTAAGAGAACAAGCTATGGAAGAACCAGAAATCAGGGAAATAATTAGAGACCCAGTTATGGTTTCTATCTTGGAACAAGCTAAATCTGATCCTCAATCCTTAATGACTCATTATAGTAACCCAGAAATTAAGAGAAAGATTGATATTTTAATTGAATGTGGTATCATTGGAACCGCTTAAAAAAAATTAATTGATAATAAAAATAAAAGAGTATGTTTTATATAAATATTTAATTATAAGATTAATAAATTAAAGATTTAAAATGTTATAGTTTGTTTTATTATTTTTGGAAATGGTTATTTTGAATAAATCACATGACGACTTTTGGGTAATTTTTTTATATTTTTTTTTTGTTTATTGTTTTGGTTTTAAAAAAAAAAAAAAAAAAATTGGAGAAAAAAAAACTTTATTAACACATGAAAATTAAAATCTACTTCTATTTAATAATATATACATATATATACACATCTTTATTTTTTTAAACACCAGACACTCTATTAGTCTAATATACATATAGGATGATTGATCTACCTCCACATGGTTATATAACCAATTTTCATAATAGAATAAGATCTGTTGTCTCTAATGAATTTACTGACAACAATACTGTAGGAATATACATTAACAATAGTTCAGGTAACAATATTAACAATTTTGATGAATACGGTAATATCAGTTTGAACATAGGGAGCAGAAGAAAGACTACAAGAAGAAGAATCAACTATTCTGAAGATAATTTTGGTAAATACATTTACAGTGATTCTGATGATGAAGATGATTATAACAATGAAGACAGTGATAGAAATGATAGTTCTGATGTTGGAACAGGATCTAATGGGAAAAAAAAGAAAAGAAAATTAGATAGTGAGTTATTGAAAGAAGAATATTATAAACATATAAAACATATAATTGACCCTGATAATAAAGATGGTGATGATGACAGAGATGATTCA
>LXPE01000080.1:0-10529 GCA_001664025.1 Hanseniaspora valbyensis NRRL Y-1626
AATCTTTTCAGCATTCAAAACATCTGGTGTTTGCATATTGATGGCAATCTTGAATAATAAATCTAAAAGTTTTTTCTTTTGATCTAAGATTTTAACACTTAAATGAACACATTGTAAAGCATATGATAGTAATTTGTGGGCTTGTTGGTAACTGCCGGCATTAATAGCTTTCAAAAAGATCAATTCAACAAATTCAGTTTCAAAACAATCAATGGAAATACCCAATGCAAGTCTAAATTCTTTAGCTTCTAAACATCTATTGACCATTTTGACAAATATTTCTCTTAATTGTGCATTAACATTTTCATCAACTTCCATAAAAGAATTTTGTTTATTTTGTTCTAAATAACTATCTTCATTTTCAGCAAAAACTTTTTCTCTATTATATTTATATTTTCTATTTTCAATATATTTTTCAAGACTCTTTGTAATAATTGTTTCAACAAATAAATCACTCTTTTCAGTATCAATGTTGAAGTAGTCACCAGATGCTAAAGCATATTTGATAGCTTGATCAAAATTTCCCAAATAGTAATAAACTTTTGCAGCAATAAAAGCTGCTAGTTCTTGGTCTTGGAAATTTTCATCTTCATAAAGCATTTCTAAAGTGACTAACTCCAAAGCCACAACAGACCAAGAATGGTCTATGACTTCAGAGATATTCTTTAAAGCAAGTAATTGAACAGATGGTTCACTGTCTTTCAACAATGAAATGAATGATTGTGCTTCAGTAGTAGACATTGTTTGAATTACTTAATACACAGTTGGTTTGGATTATGTGTATTATTTGTTTAATTAAATAAATAGAAAGGAGAAGGGATGATTGTTGATTTTATGTTTATGTGTTTTTATAGTTTTTTTTTTTTGCCACCCAGAAACAGGGAATAGAAAATAGAGAGAGAAAAATTTTAAGTGCGAGAGAGAAAGTGGTTAAATAAAAAAAATACAAATAAAAAAAATGAAAATTTGCCACCAAAAAAGTTATGTTCGGGTAAAATACAATAATTATTTTTTTTTTTTACACAATTCATTTAATTAATATTTATATAATTACGTTCATTTATTACGTTCATTTATTATGTTAATTTACTTTGATTTAAAAAAAAAAAAAAAGGATTTTCCTTACATATATTTTATTTTATTCTTTTTTTTTTTTCATTTGTTTATATATATACATATATATATTATTGTTTCATCTTTTATTTAAACATCTAATATAGTAATCTAATAGCGATCTTGGCTTCAGTAGCATTTAATCTGTCATAGATATCCTTAATATCCTTCATATTGACACCAGAGATATCAGCAATCAAATAAGCAATATCAGCTTGAGAATCAGAGAATTGCTTTTCAATGTTGTGATCACACAAAATATCATTAACAGTCTTCAAAACACCTGGAACATTGTGATGGATATACAAGACTCTAACAGTGTCTTCTTGATCTAGAGATAAACCTCTTAGAGAAACTTCTGGGAAGTTAACTGAACCAACAGAGTTACCTTCGTTAATGTACTTGAACAAAGCTTGGGAGACTTCGATACCAATAGCAGATTGGGCTTCTTCAGTAGAGCCACCGATATGAGGAGTTAAAATAACGTTTGGTAAGGAGACTAATTCAGAAGTCCACTTGTTCAAATCATCAACAAATAATTTGTCACCATTCTTAGGTGGTTCATTTGGATAAACATCCAAAGCAGCACCAGCAATCTTTCCAACTTTCATAGCTTGAATCAAAGCAGGGATATCAATGACGGTACCTCTGGAAGCATTTAAGACATAAGCACCATCCTTCATGGCAGCAAATTGAGGAAGAGATAACAAGTTCTTAGTTTCTGGAGTCTCTGGAACATGACAAGTCAAGAAATCGGCTTGACCTAAAAATTCATTGAAATCTTCAACTTGTTTAGCCATACCAATAGACATGATAGTGACAACATCATAGTATATGACATGCATACCAAAGGCTTCAGCTAAAACAGATAATTGGGAACCAATATGACCATAACCAATGATACCAATGGTCTTACCTCTGACTTCCCAACACTTGTTGGAAACTTTGTTCCAAGTACCAGTGTGTAATTCAATAGATCTATCACCAACTTGTCTAGCTAAACAAACGATTTCAGCCATGATTAATTCAGCGACAGATCTGGAGTTGGAGAATGGAGAGTTAAAAACGGCAACACCGATCTTGGTAGCATATTCCAAATCGACTTGGTTAGTACCAATACAGAAACAACCAATGGCAACCAAGTTTTTAGCATGAGATAAAACTTTGGCAGTCAATTTAGTCTTGGATCTGATACCAATACAGTGAACATCCTTGATCTTTTCAATAAGAATTTCTTCTGGTAAAGAAGCTTTATGGAATTCAACTTGGTAACCTTGTTTAGTTAAAATATCAATGGCAGTCTTGTTGACATTTTCTAGTAATAAAACTTTGATATCACCACTGGAGAATGGCTTCAAAGTTTTTTGCTTAGAGATAGATTGTCTGTGGGGTAGGTTAGCCATGAAGGATTGAACAGGGGATTTAGAGACTCTGTTGGGAGAACCAGAGATGTTCAAAGCATTTTGAAAAGTGTTTTGGATTTCTTGTGGAGAAGACATTTGAAGAAGGGATATGTTAAATATAATATAAAATATATATATATGGTTTTGTTTTAAATATATTTTTTATTTTTAAGAAAAGAATAGTATTGTTAAATAAACAAGTAAAAATAAAATAAAAAAGGATAAATATGATTTATGTTATATATAGTTTAAAAAGAAAAAAGAAAACTAAAAGGGAATTGTTATATATAAAAAATAAAAAATAAAAAAAATTTAAAAAAATATTGACTTCTCTTATTTGAAATTTTTCACACAATTTTTTTTAATTTTTCAATGACCCAAAAATTATGACAAACTTTCAATTTAACCTAAAATGATACACTTACTAACCATTTTGAAAGAAGAAATAAAAAAAAAAAATTTATTTTTTTTTTACACACACAAAAAAATTTTTTTTTTTTTTTTTTATACACAGAAAATTATTTGTAGCATATAAATATATATATATATATATATATACAAAAGAGAGTGTGTGGATAGGCTTAAAAGTGTCATTTATTAAACAAATGAATGAGTAATTGAATTTAATAAACAATATAACTTACGTTTGTAATAATAATAATAATTTTTTACATATATATTTACTTAATAGATTCTCTTCTTATTACGTTTTATATATATATTGTACTCCTTTTTCTTTATTCATAAAAGAAACATATAGTTTTATATAAAATCTCTTTACAAACTTTACACTCATGTGAAAAAAAAAAAAAATAATAATAATAAATAAATAAATAAACAAAAGCACGTGCAGTATTATTCTACAAACAAGTTAAAGCATAATGTTGTAAAATTTACTTTTATTCTTTATCAATTATGAACTTTAAGTAATAAATATATAAATATGTATATATATAAATGTGTCTAAATGGAGGGGTAACTAATTTAGGTTATTGTAAAGTTAAACTTAAGCCCCTATTACTTTTTCTTTTTTTTTATTTTTATAAAAGAAGTTATAACCCTGTTTTCTCTTTAATATTATACTTATATGACTCATTAAGATTACTCATCTTTTTCGTGTATTAATATTTTTGTTTTTTTTAAAAATTGTTTTCATATATTGTTTAGTTATTATCATTATAAATATTTTTCTTTTTTAAAAAAAAAAAAGGGTTTTGATTTTATATTACGTTCTTTAAATATGTAAACTAATTAAAAAGTTTGTTTTAATTATGTATCGTTAATTAGCTATTATCGTTATTAATATTTTATCTCTTATCAATGTGTTGGTTGTGATTCTTGTGAGTGTTCTTTGTTTTCATTTTCTCTTTCCCAAAATCCATTCAACAATTTCCAATACTTTAAAAGCTCAATACCAGAGCACCTAAGTTTTTCCCAATTCAATAAATCCAGAAATGCCAACTCCAATTTATTCAACTCTCTATCTGAAATACCTCCAACCTTTGCATATCTTTTATTTGTGAAGTAAACATCTTGAGAGAATTTGGTTGCAACTGTGAAAGCAGTGATTATGAGTCTATGTATGTTATAAGAATCCAAAATCAACTTAGGTTCCGAATCATCTAAAGTCAATTGAGAAAGTCTGTCAAAATAGACAAGCAATGATAGGTAAACATCATTGGATGTTGCACAATATTGATGTGCTCTTTGCAAGTACTTGTTTATAGGAAAATGTGGAATATTTTGTCCTCTAAAAAGCAAAGTCTTGTTTCTATTTGACAAACTAGTACTACTAGTAGTACTATTATTATTATTATTATTATTACTGTTCTTGTTTTCATTTGAATCATCATTTTGTTGTGTGTTTTTACCTAGATCATCATTAGTTTGAACAATCTTTGTTAGAAGACAACTCATCATATCTAAAAGGTTCAATGTGGGATACTCCATAAAGTTTATGTACTCAGAACTGTCAAATTCCTTGTTCTTGATCAGTCCTTGTTCATGAATATGTTCCAAATTTTCCAATGAACTGTTTTTCATATAGCTTGGGTATTTGTGTATGTATTGAGAAATAAAATAATCTGTTTGCTCATGTTGTAAAAGCAAAGGAACCCCATCTCCATCAACGCGCCATGGAAATTTATGCAAGTTTGGTTTTGAAAGTTGTGGATTAGTATTATGCTTCAATAGCATATGCGGATCAGATGGACTATTGTTTGTTTTAGATGATTGGTATTGGGTGTTTGTTACTAATGGGAATGATGTGGAGGATGAGGATGATCGTCTGTTTTTTTTTTGTACTAATCCAGTGCCAAAGGATTTACTTCTTTGTTTATATTTATGAATTGGTGATGCTCTTGTCAAAATATTATGGTCCATGTTTTCTTTTAACGTCTCAATAGTAGGTTTCTTTGTATTTGATATACTTGTAGTTCTCAAAATCGTGCTTTGTGATCCGTTCAATCCAGATAAATAGTTTCCTGCGGAGGGGAGTCTTCCATCATCATTCTCTATATCATAATCTAAATTATCATCAGCTCCTTCTTCTTCATTATCTCTTTCATCATCTCCTTCTTCTTCCTCATCATCATGCATTATAGCACTATCTTCTTCACTTGTCGTTTCTTCATCCACTGCATCAAGAGATCTTGTTGATGTTAAATCTGTGTTAGTGTAAAAGGGGGTCAACTTGCTATGAACAAGAGGTATGGAACTTTGAATCTTATTGTCATTGATCATTGATACAGGAGAGATATTGACATTACTTTGATCATCTTCAATACCAGAATCACTCTCTGACTCAATGCAACTCTCAGATATAGATATTCTTGCATCATCCGCCACTCCTTGTTGTCTATGATGGAAACTATGGTTTTCCATCTCATCATCATCACCATCTGATATATCAGACCCATTTGTTGCCTTATTGTATCTTTCTTGTGTTTGTTTAAATGTATCTATTGGAGATCCTATGCTTCTACTTGATCCTGAAGAATCTAAACGCTGTGTTCTTGCAACTAAATTATTAACTGGAAAGGGTGTTACTGACCCTTTCTGTTGTTCAGCCATAGTTTTTTTTTTTTCAATAAAAATAAAAATACTTATATGTTACTATTACAAACTTCTTTCTTTTTTGTTAAATAAAAAGAGAGAGGGGAAAGAAATGAAAGGTCAAAAAGGAAAGGAATATTATTTTATAATTTTTGATGTTGTTTTTTTATTATTTTTATATTAGTATTGTTATTAAAGTTGAATGTATTTAATTGAAGTATTTGTTTGGTTTGTTTTTAATATATAAAAATAATATATTATAATCATGAATAACCATTCTTAAAAACTTATCTAGTATTTTTATTATAAATTTGTTATTTAAAAAAAATTTACAGTGTGTTTTTTTTTTTTATTATTATTAATAAGTTATATTTTTATTTTTTTTTAAGGAATTCTATTCAAAATATTAAAATACGTTTTGTCAAGCTAAATCTGTCCATTTTTTTATATATATATATATTTTTTTTTTTACCGTAGCTTCTTTTTATTTTTTTTTTTTTACCAGCGTAATTTCAAGAATTTTTACCCGGCAATCAGATAACTAGAAGTTTTTTTTTTAATATTTTATGAAACATCGGATAAAAAAAAATTGTCAATTTCAAGTAAGTCACGTTTTGTTACTCACACAATAAAAACAAAATAAACTAAAAGCAAATATATAATACTTCTTAATAGTATATTTTCATTGATACAACATTATATTAGATATTAATATATATGTATATATATATAATAAATTGTATATATATATATAAAATTGTATATATAAACATTCAATTGTTTGTTTTTATTAATATTGTTATTTATTTACAGGATAATCATAGAGAGTAAAAAAATAATATTCTCTTGGTAATTTTTTTTTTTGGTTCTCTTGTTTCTATTACTCTTTATCATCACTAGACTTCGTTATAATCTTACCATTGAGAGGTTGCATTTGTTCATATTTCTTTCTCAACTCTTGTTGATATAAATGTTCTTCTTTGTTGTTAGTCAATTTTCTTTGTGTCTTTTCACTCATTCTTGCAGCATCCTTGATTGGTCCTTGTCTAATCTGATCAGTTTCTATATCTTGAATTATATGGACTGCTATAACGGATCCAACAGCTAAAAGGCATGATCCTGCTAGAGTTATCTTACTAGCTCTACTCATTGTAAATATTTATAAAAGGTTATAAATGATGATTTAATCTATATTTATCTTGTGCTTTGGTTTTTTTTTTTTTTTTTTGTAATTAGGAAAGGTGGAGAGAAAGAGAGAAAAAATATATATATATATATTTCTCTGTTTTTTTTAATAATAATAAAAATATATAGTTACATAAACGTGACCATATCAGTTAATATTTTTTTTTTTAGTGATTTAATCAATTAACAATTATTTAAAAAAAAAGTTTAACATATATACACTTATATCTTCTTCTTTTATTTATTTTTCAGCAACTAATATTTACCATGTTTGAAAATCTGGAGAGACCCATTCATAATCTTCAAAGATTAATTCAACTTCATCAGTTTCACTATCATAGCCACCTAATCTAACATGAGTTAAATCATTAATAATGATATCACATTTGTTCCATTTTTTCAAATCCTCAACAGAGAAAGTAGTGGCAATACCAATAATCTTACAACCAGCATCTTTACCGGCAGTGATACCAGCTGGGGCATCTTCAAATACAACAGCTTTGGATAATTCTGGGTGTTCAACGTTTATTGGGTAACCCAGGTTGTTTCTACCTTTTAAATATGGTTCTGGGTGAGGTTTACCATTATCAACATCATTAGCAGTTATGAATGAAGTAGGTTTTTTAATATCTAGAATTTTAAACCATTGTGTGGCTAGATCTCTAGTACCAGAAGTGGCAACAGACCATTTTTCTTTTGGTAAATTGTTCAAAGATCGACACAATTTTACAGCACCTGGAACTTCAACAGAATATTCACCATATTTTGCTGGAATACTTCTCTCACATTCATTTGCATACTCAACAGTAGCATATGAAGGTGCAAATTCTAGTATAGCATCATATGTTCTACGGCCATGTATCAATTTTATGACATGATCATAATCCCATTCTATCTCTGGTTTATCATCTGCAAAATGCCTCCAAAAGGCTTGAACAGCTAGTTTTGAGATTATTATAGTACCATCAACATCAAATAAACAGGCATTAACTTTTAAAGAAATTGGTTGTTTTGTAATTGTCATTGTATTGTTTTTTTATATGTTTGTACAGTATGGTTTAAAAAAAAAAAGTTGAAATAATATTATTGTTCTGGTTTTTCCCATGTAATAACAATAATATGTACTTCAAGAAATTATTTATTCTTATGTTAATATTTAAGTTAACTGTTCTGTAAATCTTTCAATTCGAGTTTGTATATAATACTTATTTCAGAAGAACAGGATAGAAGGCTTTCCTCAATAGTGAATTATATATTGACACGTAATTGTTTAAGATGTATGTATATATATATTTCTAAAAAAAAATTATTCTTCAAATAACTGTTTTCTTTTCAGTTTATATATTTAAAAAAAAAAAAAAAATCCCTCCCATATTTTCCCCAGTCATTACAATGAACCAATCATTGTAGAATTATGATTAATTAATGATGTATCATATATTAATTTTTTTTTTTTAAAAAAAAAAAAAAAAAAAAGAAAACTTATTTTGTTAACATTAAAGTTAATTCTTGTGTATGTGGTATTTTTTAAAATTATTATGGATAGTGTTATTAGCATTTTACTATGTAAAATGCAGTGTATAATAAATATATATTATAAGTTTTTGTTTTATTCACAGGTTAGCTTTAAATATAAAGATTCTTCTTATATTTTTAATAATACTAAATCTTTAACTTCATATAATACTAATATACTCATTCTAATACTTTGTCAAACAAATGATTCAATCAATTTCTATTCTTACTTCATGGTAGTGATTTTACAAAATCCAAACTAAGACAAATTTAATAAAGTCATGTGACTTTTATAATGATGGCTTAATTCATAAATTTTTGATTTTTTTGTTTTTATTACTATTTGGGATAAAAACAGACAAAAGAAAATTTTAGTAAAACGTTTTCCTTTTAGTTATTTTTTGGAACAAAATAATCATTTTACTTTTTAATAAATATGAATAGGTATAATTTTTTTTTTTTTTTGTTCTTTGACTTAAATCAAAAGATCATCTTAAATATCTGCTTTAAACGTTTATAGAAGGAAAATTATTAAAAGCAATAGAATAATAACCAAAAAAATTATATTGCTATTTTTTAATAATTACAAATAAATACCATAATGGCACTCATTTGCAATATAGTTTTATAATTGTATCATTTAAAAATTATATTTGGATTTATTTATTTTTTTTTTTCATTTTATATATATATATATATATATTACATAATTCGTTAATTATTCATTGAAACAAAAACAAATATTTACCATTTTTGGAAATCTGGAGAGACCCATTCGTAATCTTCAAAGATTAATTCAACTTCATCAGTTTCACTGTTGTAACCACCTAATTTGACACTGGTTAAGTCCTTAACAATGATATCACATTTGTTCAATTTCTTTAAGTCTTCAACAGAGAAAGTAGTGGCAATACCAATAATCTTACAACCAGCATCTTTACCGGCAGTGATACCAGCTGGGGCATCTTCAAATACAACAGCTTTGGATAATTCTGGGTGTTCAACGTTTATTGGGTAACCCAAGTTGTTTCTACCTTTTAAATATGGTTCTGGGTGAGGCTTACCGTGGTCAACATCATTAGCAGTAATGAAAGAGGAAGGTCTTTCAATGTTTATGATCTTGAACCATTTTTGGGCCATATCTCTGGTACCAGAAGTGGCAACAGACCATTTTTCTTTTGGTAATTTGTTTAAAGATTGACATAAAGCAACAGAACCTGGAACTTGAACAGAGTATTCACCATATTTTTCTGGAATGTTTCTTTCACATTCATCAGCGTATTCGACAGTAGCATAAGCTGGAGCAAATTTCTTGATGGCATCATAAGTTCTCCAACCATGGGTAACGTGCATGATATGTTCACCATCCCATTCTAATTCTGGCTTGTCATCAGCGAAATGCTTCCAGAAGGCTTGGATAGCTGGTTGAGAGATGATGATAGTACCATCAACATCGAATAAACAAGCGTTAACTTTCAAAGAGATTGGTTGTTTTGTAGCGACCATTTTTTATTTATGATTATATGTGTGTATTAAAGTTTAAAGGGGGGGAAGGGTAAAGATTAATTTATTATAACTAATAATATTATTCTGGTTTTTTTTATCAATATTTTTTTTATTTTTTTTTTAAATATTAATATCTATTGAAGATTAATAATAAATATAAAAATATAAAGATTTTAATGAACAAAAGAGTATCGTGTTCTCTTCCTTTTATAATTAAATTTTTTTTTTAAAAAACAAAAATTAATTGGAAAGATCTAGTTTTACAATTTCCCTCAATTAGGAAGAATAATTATTTTTTTAACATAAAAAGGACAAATTACGTATGATACGTAAATATTTTAATTTTTTTTAATAAAAAAAAAAAAATTATATATGTATACACGATCTCATTGGCTTTTGAGAGAAGATTTTTTAAAAAAAAAAAAAAACATCTCCTAACCTTCCTCTAATTCAAAAAAAAAAAAAAACACATGTTCATGTACTTCTTTTAAGTAAAAAAAAAAAAATAAATACGTTAAGCCACAAACAAACAAAGTATTACAGTAAATCCGATTAATTGGACAAAAAAAAAAAGTAGAGACAAAAAAATAGTATACGTATTTTACATTTAGTGGAACTTGATATTTTTTTAAACACACATAAGGGGGAAAAAAAATTACATCACATCAAGTCATACACATACGTGATTGTGAAGATATTTTTTTTGTATATTGAAAAAAAAAATAAAAAAAAAAATACGGTTTATTTCTTAAT
>LXPE01000081.1:0-10303 GCA_001664025.1 Hanseniaspora valbyensis NRRL Y-1626
TTGTGGTTCTTCAATAATAGTGACTGCATGGTTAGTCTTCTCTATTATAATCATTAAATCTTTTTTGAACTCTTTAACAAATTTTTTAGTAACAAATTTTTTCTCTTTCTTCATGGTAACACTCTGATCAGAATTTGAATGAAGGTATGAAAATTTTGGTGATTTTATATTATCAAATGTGATTAAATTCAGTGCTTTTGAAGGGTTATTACCTGATGGTGATTTTGTAATTGGAACTGCAGCATTTGGATATGTTTGTTGTTGTTGTTGTTGGTCTTGGTTATTAGGGTTTTCTGTGTTTGTTGTCACTGATGAGAGTGGTTTATCAGAAAAAGAAGTAGGTGGATCATCATTAGAGGACATAAAAGTTTCTTGTTTATGATCTATATTATCCCAATAATTTTTATCAAACGAATCCTTCAAAAAGTGAGGCGTTAATTGAGGGATATATTTAGATTTGTTTTGAGTGTCAGTTGCATCTGTAGGACTATTTCTATTTTGCATAGAAGAAACGGAAGGTCTTTTTTTATTAGCTGGTGTTTTTTCTTGATTTTGAAATTGAATTAATATTTGGAAAATTTCACTCAAAACAATCTCATATTTGTTATATTCTTCAAAAATGGATTTGATCAATAAATCGATATGAACACCTTTTGTTGAGACATTTGATAAGAAATTGGAAGATGTCACTGATGGTTCATATTGGGAATTTATCATTGGATGTGATTGTAATTTTTTAATGTTTAAAGTATTTTGTTTAGCAGAAGCAGGGGAAGAAGAAGAAAAAGAAGAACTGTTTGGATTTGTAGTTGAGTTTGGAGCACTGTCTGTTTTACTTGTTTCAGATAGTTTAATGGTTGCAGCACTGCTATTTCTTTTGTTTCCCTCTTTAAATTTAGGATCAACTTCATCAGCAGTCCAAAAAAAGTCACTTCTATTTAAGTTAGAATCTGGGGTTTTTACAGAATTATTAGTATTAGTATTATGAATTTCTGTGTTTAAGGGAGCAAATGGTTCTTTCCAATTGTTGTTATAAGATTTTGGCATAGTCTTTTCAATCAACGAAGTGTTGAGACTAGAATTGATGTCAAATTTGTCAGAATTAAAGTATAGATATGTGTTTACTGCAATAGTGAAAAATGAATGATTTAAAATTTTTAAAAGTTGTCTAATTTTTTTTCTAGTCTTGCTGTCGATATTTTTATTTTTATCCTTTGAATAGATTCTTAGAGCATTTTGCATAAGTAAAGAGTTTTTAGATACAAGATTTAAATTATAATTAAAATCATAGTATGAACCTTTATAATATTTCAAAAATGACCAATTCAAAAGATTTTTATTCATAAACCCTTGTGTCTTGCTGCTACTACTACTACTATTGTTATTATAATTATTATTGTTATCTTCTTTGATAGTGCCTGCACTACGAGAGACCACATTTTTTAGGTTTTCTTTACCAATGATTGCTTCTTTAGAATTGTTTAAATGGAACATGATTTTATCAGATAATTGTTCAAAAGATTCAATATTTTTATTTTCATGAATAAAAAAAATGTTTGGGTCATTTGGAAGATACATGGAGAATTGTGCTGAATTATTTCTGTTGGAATATGAGGATATATTTTGACTATTTTTTCTTGATGCACTATTATTAGAACCAAAGGAGCTAAGTCTTCTTTTATTTCTTTGATTCAAAGCATATTCTTCATCTTTTGTTATACCAGTCACATTAGAGTCAGAGGGCAACTCAATATGGTCATCTTTATGGTAAAAAACATATTTGTTCAAGTTTTGGTAGTAAATAGTTTTATGGATTTTTTCTAGAGTATAAATAGTATCATCAATTTCATTGGATGAATCAAAACCAAGGTATCCATCAGTGTTACTATCATGCTGGATATCATTAGAAAATTTGTATCTGATAACATTTTTTATGAGTCTTATACCAGATTTCTTCAATTCCAATTGTGTATCAAAAGAAGAGTTTTTAATAATATCTTCTAGTTGTTTATTAGTAATGATATTAGAAGGGTTGATTTTTTGTTGTTGACAATAATAGTTGTCATTAATGATATTTACTTTTTCACAATAATTTATAGGAAACCAGCCTCTTTTCAATTTATTTCCATTAGTGAATATAACACCATCTCTCCAATAGTTATCAGGATCATTATTATTATTATTATCTTCTTCTTTATTTAAAACGTATATAATTGTATCTTTTTGGAAAGATAGGATAGTCTCTTTATTTTTTAAATTATCATTAGAGTCATCGTTGTTATGAAAATCATAAAGAGATATCACCACATAAGCTGGCTTTATTGTATTATTGATAGCCATGGATGTTTAGGAATATACTATAAAATATTAATGTCTATATAGCAGAAGAAGTAAACAACAAACAAATAAAAAAAAAAACAACAAAAAACAACCAGAAATAAAGAAAAGAAATGAAATAAATGAAAGGTATTGAGGGGAAACAAAAAAGAAAGATAAAAACAAATTTATAAAACTATTGTAATGAATAAGTAAAACAAACAAACAAAAAAGTTATTTTTTATTTTTTTTATTTTATATTGGTTATGGTATTAATGTTTCTCTTTTTAAAATTATAGTCTTTTGTTATAATAAAATGTTTTAAAGTAAATTAAAGATTAATCACTTTAAGAATAAAAAAAAAATATATTCTAAATCAATAAAAACACTATAAGAAAATAAGAGATATTTCTGTAACAAATAATAATTAAATTCAATAATAATAATAATAACAATAAAAAAGCAACAATTTCTATTTTTCCTTTGGTTTCTTATATATATATATATATAATTACACTTATTAAATGTTATTTTATGTTAAAAAATTTTTTTTTTGTTTTTGTTTTTCCTTTTCTTTTTTTTGCCACCAATTGTGTATAATAAAAAAAAAAAAAACACAAAATATTTTTAATTTTAATTAAAAAATTAAAATATATAAATATATTTAATTTATAAAATATTGTATACACGCCCATGTGATATATATTCACTAAAAACCTTCTCCTTTATATTTTTTTTTTAAAAATTTTTTTTTTTTTTTTTTTTACTTAACATATTACATCATCCATCATTACTCTCTCTCTCTCTAAATAAAAAAACAGAGTATTTTTTTTTTTTTTTTGTGTATATTGTTGAATTCTCCCTATAAAAAAAAAAAAATAATAAAATATATATATTTTAAGTTTAATCACGTTTTTATATGAAATAAAAAAAAGGGTTACGTAAATTATTCTTCTACTTACAAAAAAGAGAAGGATTATATATAGAAATACTTGTTTATGAGAGAGATTACTATCATTATAAGATAAATTTCAATAGGCTCTTTAATAATTCTTTTTTTTTATTTTTATTTTATTTTTTTTATTATTTAAATTTCAGTTCTAGACGGGTATAATCACGTTTTGAAGCCGGACTTTAGATTGTTGGTATAATTCCATACAAATATATTTTTCTAATAAACTGGGAAAAAAATTTTAAAATCAAATACAACATTTTATAATAACTGTTTTCTTCAATAGTAATATATAATACCAATTATTGTTATTTCATATATATATATATATATATATATATATTTCTTGCATCACATTCATTATGAGTGCACCAGCTAAATCATTTAAGCCTATACCACCTGAGAGAGGGTCTTTCCCATTAGATCATTGGGGAGAATGTACAAAGGAGATGAATAAATACTTGAAGTGTTTGAAAATTACTAAAGGTGTCAATGCAGAAAACTGTAAAATTTTATCTAAAAAATATCTTAAATGTAGAATGGATAATGAGTTAATGGACAAGGATTATGATTGGAAAAAACTAGGTTTACCTGAGGACAAAGAAACTGTAAATAAAGAAAAGAATAGTGTTAATAATAATAATGAAAAAAAATGAATATATATATATTATATAAACTTACTTGTAAATAATAGAAAAAAATTAATTTAAGAAAAAAACATTATTATTAGAAAAAAGTTAATTTTAATCATTTATATATATATATATATTTAATATTATTTAATTCTTCTACTTTGTTGACTAAAATTTTGTTTTACTTATACAATATAAACATTTTATATAAATATATACATATATATATAAATAATGAGAAATGTAGATGGATCTATGGTCTCAATCTTCTTGGGTCTCTTGGGAACAAAGAGGCTCTTCTGATATTCTTCAAATCCAAGAAGAACATCAAAACTCTATCTAAACCAATACCACCACCAGCATGAGGAGGACAACCATATTCAAAGGCATGGTAGTAGTCTTCCAAACCAGGATCATCTAATCTTAAACCATGGTGTTCCATTCTTTCCTTCAATAAGACAGGATCATGGATTCTTTGAGCACCAGACAAGATTTCTTCACCTCTCATGAAGAAGTCATAAGAGTTGGAGTAGTTTGGATCTTCAGGACATGGCATAGTGTAGAATGGTCTTAGAGATAATGGGAACTTATCCAAGATATAGAAATCAGTGTTGTATTTGTCTCTGATAATCTTACCCAATAATCTTTCATTTTCAGTGGACAAATCATCATAATCACCTAATTCAGTTTTACCACCAACAGTTCTCAATAATTCAATACCTTCTTTGAAAGTGATCTTGACCATTTTGTCTGGAATCAAGAAATCTTCCATTGGGTATTGTTTTCTAACAGTTTCGATCAAATCACCATATCTTTCCTTCAATTGAGTGAAAACAAAGATAAACATTTCAGATAAAACATCCAAGGCTTCTTCATAGTTGTTTTCAATAGCCATTTCCATATCAACACCAACAAATTCAGTCATATGTCTGTGGGTGTTGGAGTTTTCAGCTCTAAAGACTGGACCTATCTCAAAGACTTTTTCAAAATCAGCAGCGATCAATTGTTGCTTGTAAAATTGAGGGGATTGGGCCAAGTAAGCTTTCTTATTGAAGTAAGTAACTTCAAATACATTAGCACCACCTTCAGATGGGGCACCTAATAATTTTGGAGTTTGAATTTCAACAAAACCCATCTTATCACCTAGATATTCTCTAAACAATTTAATGATGGCAGCTCTGGTCTTGAAAATGGCTTGATTTGTGATGGTTCTTAAATCAATGACTCTGGAATCTAATCTTGTATCCAAGTTTGTGACTGGTAAACCTAATTCCTCAGCCTCCTTTTCAGATCTGGAACAATCTTCAATCAAAATAGGTAATTTACCAGATTCGACTTCAGACAATAATTTGATTTGTTTGATGTCTAATTCAAAGTTCTTGACAGTACAGGAGTTGATTGGAGTGTCAGCATGTTTCAAAGAAGCTTTAACAATAACAATAGATTCAGAAGTTAAAGAGGAAGCCCATTTGATCATCTTCTTAGAAATTTTTTCATCCAAGTTTTCAGTTTGATCATTCTTCTTCAATAAACCTTGAACTAAATTTTCTTGTTGTCTAAAAGTTAAAAACAATAAGTTGGCAGATTGTTGTCTTACATTGTGTAATCTTGCTCTCATTTCAACAACATTTTTACCATCATCAGCAAACTTGATTTGTTCTTCATTAGATAATTTCAAGAAATCATTCAATTTGAATCTTTTTTCTTCAGATACTGGATCTTGAGATTGTAATAATGGTAATTTACCATATTTGAAATCAACATCATCCTTTTCATTAGCAGCAGCTAATTCCTTTTGTCTCTTAGCTTCTTCTAATTCTTTTTGTTTAGCTAATTTTTTTTCTTGTTTTTCTTTTTCCTTTTGTAATTTTTTCAAAGCTTTTTTACTCATTGGTTGACCATCTGGACCTAAAACAACAGGTTCAGCAGCAGCAGCAGCAGGTTGTTGTTGTTCAACAACTTTTTGTTCTTCACCTTCAGCAGACATTATAATTAAATAATAATTATTAAGATGTATATATCTTTTGATTATTGGTTATATATTAGATTAGATTAATGAAAGCAAAAAAATTTTTTTTTTTTTAAATTTTTTAAAATTTACTTGTTAGAGAGAAGAACGACGCTAAAAAAAAANAAAAAAAAAAAAAAAGAAAGAATTAAAGGATGTGTAAAAAAAATTTTTTTTTTTTATTTAAAAAATAAAATAAAAAAGAACTATAAACTGGTATATCCGACAAATACATAAAAGATTTGAAAAAAAACAAGAAACCTTCAATGAGTCATCCACACATGACTTGTTTGTAAATACTCACGTGATAATTTTATAAAACAAAAGGGGGAGAAAAAAAAAGTATCGTTTAAAAAACCAAAAAAAAAAAATACAATATAAAGCATGAAAATGTTCAAATGAAATAAATGATTTAAAATTACAATTAAACGAATTTATAAATAGAATGGATTTAGTACTTATATTAATACAGAGTATTTAAATATTATATATATAAAATTAAACTAATATATAATATTTAAACTTTTAAAGAGAATATATATTTATGTTATTTTTTGAAATAGTTA
Organism: Hanseniaspora valbyensis NRRL Y-1626; assembly: GCA_001664025.1. NCBI lineage: Eukaryota > Fungi > Ascomycota > Saccharomycetes > Saccharomycodales > Saccharomycodaceae > Hanseniaspora > Hanseniaspora valbyensis. The sequence continues at coordinate 6,475 of LXPE01000081.1, forward strand.
TTAATGCTACTATATAAATTATTTCTAGGTACCCCGAAATGAATGAAAAAAAAAAATAAAAAAATAAAACTAGTATTTTTTTTTGATTATTATTTTTTTTGTTTGTTTGTTTTATGCATAAATTTTTTTTTTTTAATTTATTTTATTTCTTCTTCTTCTCCCCCCATTCTATGGCTGAAAGTGATTATTATTTTATAATTAAAAAAAAAATATATATATATATACATATATATATATATGTATATTTTTAAAATATAATAATTATAAGTAAATATCTAAAAGTATCATATACATATACATATACATATTAAATAATTATATACTATATTTATATCTATGAATAGTGATTCTATAGTAATGTGATGTTTTGTTGTGTTCAAATCTATATATCTATTTTTTTTTTTTTTTCTTTCTTTCAAATGATATATACACGTGTTGTTTCATCAACTAAAAAAATTATAATCATTTCAATCATTACAATATTTTAATCTTTTAAAACAAATAGGTTAAATATCTATTTGGTATAAAATATATTACATATCTTATTAATCATATTATTCAAAATAAAATGTGTTATATGTTTTTCTTTCTTATCAAATCTGTTTAAATTACTTAAAATCATAATAAAAATAATAAAATAATATTTTTAATAGGATCAAATTCATTAAAAAACAAAAAAAAAGATAAATATATATATATATATATCAATCTATTATCTAATTGTTATTATTTGTCAAGTGTAATCAGGAAAAAAAAAAAGTGAGAGAGAGAAGAAAAAAAAAAAAAGAGAAAGAAAGAAAGATTACACACGTATATATTATATCATTATCAGTAAGAGAGATTATATTTAATATTACTTAATTGTTTTTTAATATAGCCACACACACACACACTCAAACAAGTGAATAATATATATAAATATTTATTTATTTTATATATTTATTTATTTATATACTTTTGGTAAACCCCGTGGTTTTTTTAAAAAAAAACTAAATTGGTGGCTGGGGCTGTTTTTTTGTTTTGTTTTCTAGATTTTTATATTTATGTTGATTTATAAAATATATTTTGTTTTGGTTGAAAGAAAGAAAGAAAAAAAAAAGGGGAGGGAGGTAAAGGGAAGGGAGAAGGGAAAAAAATATACCTAATAATTTTATCAAATTCGTAAAAAAAATAAATAACAAAAAAATATAAAAAAAAAAAATAGTATATTAACACACACGTACAAAAAAAAAACAATATATATATATTCATTTTTTTTTAACAAGTGGACAAAAGATAGTTTGTAAATTAACAACTTGTTTCATAATGTTGAAATCAACATTTTATTATATAATACATTACTTAAATCTTTTTTTTTAAAAATAAAGAAAGTGTTATCTACTAAATTTAAATCTAAACCAAAATAAGAAAAAAACAAATCTACTATAAACTTAACAAAAATCAATTTATTAATAAACCAAAGATCTAAATTAAGTATCTTTTTTTTTTTGAATCTTTTGATTAAAAAAAAAAACAATTCTAAAAGATAGAAAAGTTTTTTAACTTTAAATATATATATTTAAAACAGTTTACTGGAAAACTAAAATCAAATTTTACTAATAATATTAATACTCCTTTATTATTAATACTTCTAATTAAATCAATATTATGATCCCTTTTACTTCTAGCTCTTTAACTGATAAGAGCACCACCAATAATAATAATAATAATAACAACAATATGAATCCGGATTTTAAAACTGCTAATAACCCTAGCAATGGTGTTGTTGTTTTAGATTCTCAAATTCCTTCAAACATTAACAATGTCGGATATCCAAACAACAACAACAATAATAATGATATTAACAATAGCAGCAACATTCTTAAAAATACTGCCAATGAAGATCCTAACCTATATGCTTCTTTAGTTAATGAAAGTGATCAACATTTTGGTGATAGCAATAATAACAACAAACAGTCTTACTTCACTTACAAAGACCCAAATATGCAAAACAGAAAAGTGTCTATCTTAAACAATAAATTAAATAGATACAGTCAATCAAACTCTAATGAAATTGAATCATACAATAATAATAATAATACAATCAGTCTCAGTACTAATAATGGGGGAAGAAGAGATTATGAATTAACTTCAGAGGAAGATGTCCAATTAGAATCTGATTCTTCTGATGATAATGATTACTACTATGACACAGAGACAAACTTGGATGTCTCTTCTTCTTCTATAAAATCAGAATCCTTTGATACTAAACCATTAAATATTCTCTTACACCCACATTCTCTAGACTGCTTGGAAGAAGCTAAATCTTCCCCAAGTGAAAGTCTGGAAACTTTCATGTTCTGCATTGGTGTTCAAGATGCTAAAAGATATCATTATGTTTTAAGTAAAATTATTCCTTTGTTAACCTCTCTTCAATCTGCAAACCTACATTTGGTCAGATATGAACATATGTACTACAAGATGAGCCAAATATCAATGGACAATTTTGCTATAGAAGATAAATTAACTCAATTACACAAAACACAAATCATGGAAACTTATAGACCTCAATTTTTTGAATGCTTAGACAATTTACTATTATCTCTCTTAAATAACCTTTGCTTTTTGGAAGATAAAGATACTGATTTTAAAAATAAAATGACAAAGATTATGATTAAAGAATTACTTCATTATAGAGAAAGATTACATAATTTCAAGAAAGCTGAGAATTTCAAAATCCATCATTTATCAGATGGCTATGGTGAGATTTCTACTAATGAGGAAATTTATGGTCACCAAATGAAAGTTGTAGAAAAATTAGGTGGTGGTACTTATTCCAAAGTATACAAATTAGTCTCTCAAGCACCAGATTATTTGAAAGAATCAGATGAAACTCTTTTGGAAAATAGGTATAATGATTATATGGCTAAAAGAAAAAAGGCTAAACACAGAAAGATTGTCAATAATGATGTTGAAATTGAAATTGATGAACATGGAAATGAAGTGGTATACATAGATGATGATGACGAAAGTGATAATATTGATAATACAAATTATACTAATAGTTGTGGTATTAAAAAAAATTCTAGTCTCCTTTATAGAGACACTACACTAGGTTTTGATCATTTATTGAAAGAAATGGGTAAAGAAAATATAATGCTTGAATATGATGCCATCTTCAATCCAATCCTTCACTACAACAACATTTTCAATGTCAACCACTACCAATTAGGAGATGAGTTTTTGTTTTATATTGGATCACATTTCTACCAAACATATTTAGCAAACAACTCTACCCCTCTCTCTGGAACAATGAATATTGCTGATTTCAAAAATTTCATTCTTTCTAGTGATAATGCTTTGAACATTGCTTTAAGTTATTTCCTTCAATATGATCACACTCCCCAGTGCTCTACTTGTTTGAATACTAATGTTGATATGACTTTGTTGTATTCTGATAGCAATTTTTTGAATAATTATAATCTGCAAGAACATGAATGTGAATTGGTCAAACTTTTAGCGAGAAATATTAGAGATCCAAGAATTTTTACTGATTCTTTCATTTTCAAAAGTGAAGAAGTCTTTTTATCCTGTCTATACTTCTGGTCCTCTGATATGAATATTTGGAAGAGTCTCTTTGGATTTTATGATGGTACTTTCCCTCATCTGAATCCATTACCAGATTTGAACAAGGATAGTAGCAATATGGCAGGTACAATGGCTCTATATGACACTGGTAAAGAAAGTAGAAGTAATGGTATTGTTAAAGCTTATTTGAATTTGATGCACAACTTCCATTACATGGATGTTTTCCCGCATTTCACCAAATCAGATTATCCAAAGGATATAA